>JANHFK010007717.1:0-10399 GCA_036250565.1 Sibynophis collaris | reverse complement strand
AGGTCTGCTATCGTTCTCAATTCGGGGGGTAGGTCATTCCAGAGGGTAGGGGCCGCCACAGAGAAGGCTCTTCCCCTGTACTACCATAGATGATGGTACATCACTTCGTTAACCAAATAATTGTTTAGCAGCATGCTGTATCTCCAGTCTTGGATAGACATTGGTGTTTTATATTTCATGTTTTTTTCTGTGAAAAAAAAGTTGCTTTTTTTGGTAAGAGGGCCATCATACACTTTTATGTTAGATTATATTTTATCTTTACAATATTAAACGCAGAGATTGCCAGGGAGGCAGTAGAATGATAGCTGCTGCTATTATCTAAAGTGGACTGCTTTGTCAATAAACTCATGCTGCTTGAGAAAAGGGAAGACTTTGCCATTGCCACAAGCCCGGTGTTTTGCTCATGCCAAAAACTCTTGCTGATAATATATATTTTATCTCACTGGCTCATAACTTCATTTGGAATAAGAGAACTTTATTTCTGGAATAGGATTTATTTATTTTCATTGTTTATAAAACTTAGATATTGTTGAGTATGGAATTTTATCAGGAGTTTATAATAAAAAGAGAACAACACAATCAGCTGAAAATCCAAAATATTAAAAATACATTACAATGTTCAATAATTAAAGGCTTTCCAAATAGATTTGTTGTAGGCCTTTTTAAAATAGAACAAATGGCTTATGTCCCTAAACTCAACCTGAAGGTATTTCAGGGACCTAAGAAAGTGGCTGTTAGATTAGAAAGACCAGGTCCATACCAGGTTCAATTAAATTGAATTACTTCTATAACCTATCCAGAAGAATCTTCTCAACTAATGGTCAGCACCTGCTTAGAGTTAGATATGAGGGTCAATGGCATTCAAGAGGGATTGGACGTAGTTTGCTTGTGGCACATAGGGATTTTAGGGTGAGCCCTCTTTTCACCCTGTCTCCAGGTTTTGCCAGTCCTTCCTCTCACATCAACAAACTTGAACACCTCCTCAATTAGCCTTAACCAGTGGACAGATGGATGGAGCCATATAGAAGAAGGTATTTTTCTGGACCCAAGCTATATAAAGCTTTAAAGGTAACAAACAGTTCTTTGTATATCAATTCCAACAATTCCCGTATATGTACTGTAATTCCTTTAGGAAAGATGCCATATAATTTATTTGAATTCTTCCAGATTTGGTTTATTAGTGACCTACTTGTTCCAAGGTATTTATGCCTGGGATTTCAGCTCTAACATTGTTATTTTATACATTTCTGTTGGTTCCATTAAGTTCGAGGTTTACTCTAAGTGTGCTTAGGATTGCATGTAATAATAAAATTATATAGATAGCTAATCAAAAAGAAATCAAACTGAGTTCAATAAGTGCTCCTTTAAGGCAAAATATATATTGCAACACAAGTATATTAAAAATAAGCTGCTTAAGTGATTGATTTTTTTCTACCGTTGCTTTCCATATTTATCTAAAAAACTGAGATTAGCAAACCAGCCTATAATTTCTTACCTCCTGTCAAGGACTGTGCTGTAGCCATAACAGAATGTTGATACTCTTTAAAACCAAGCAATAATTACAATAATTCACATTCAAGTACCATTTGCAAAACCAGGGATTACTTTCCTTTGAATGAATGGAAAATGTCTGCCAATAAAGCACACGAAGGGGTCAAATGAGGTTTTTTAATGAGCATATGACACATTGCTTCTTCTCTTACATTTCAGTTCTTCTATTATAAGGTAAACCACATTTGTTGTAGGCACCAAATAGAACAAAGAGGAAACTTTTGGAATGGCAGCCTGAGACATTTTGCTTGATTGGGTGTAGCAGTTAATGGGGTCTTAACTTCTAGACCATAGTCTTAAGAGCCATTATGGTGTAGTGGTTAGAATGCAGTACTGCAGGCACTTCTGCTGACTGCTGGCTGAGTGCAATTTGGCAGTTCGAATTTCACCAGGCTCAAGGTTGACTTAGCCTGCCATCCTTCTGAGGTCAGTAAAATGAGGACCTAGATTGTTGGGGGAAATAGGCTGACTCTGTAAACTATTTAGAGAGGATTGTAAACAGAGGTTGGATTCACTTACCTTCCCTACTGGTTCACAAATGTGAATGCATTGGGGATATTAGAAGGGTGATATAAACTGAGAATTAATTTCAGGCAAAATCTACTTGAGCTTTCTAAACCATAGAGTCAAAACAACATTTCTTTCTCACTGTCCAAATAGGCAGACAGATTCATTTACCCATAAACCTCTGCATAATCAAGAACAGTCAAGAATATTTTAAAAAGTGGAAATGAGATCTGTCTTTCCCATTAGCTATAGTGCCGTAAGCCAGATAGGAGACTCTGCGTCTCCAAATATTGAATTACTACTTCAACATTTCTTATGACTGGCCATCTGCAGAATATGAAATTCCTCATTCTTGCAATTAGGTTTTGTTATTATTTGAATAATTAATGGATTATATGTTATCAATTTAGTGTTTTCTCTTAGTGTGCATCTTTATTGTCAGTATCTTTATTGTCAGTGCACAACGTATGTACAATGAGATTGATTGAGCTCCCTCAGTGCACCCCCCCTCAACACAATACAACTCACAGTGAAGACAGAAAATCCCTAACCCAATAAATCATATTAACAAAACACCCAGTCCTTTTGCACCAGTGTGAACATGTTACACATTGCACCAGCCTTGCAAGTCCATCGTACTATGTAGTTATGATGTTATTTTGCATTCAGGAGTCTGACACCCCATGGATAAAAACTGTTCTTCAGCCTGTTTGTGTGACTGGCTATGCTTCTATATCTCCTTCCTGATGGTAGAAGGATAAAGAAGTGCTGACCAGGATGTGAGTCATCCCTGAGGATTTTCCTCACTCTTCTAAGGCAACGAGCCCATGCGATCTCATCTAGTGGTATCAAGGGACAGTCCACAATGTTTTGTGTTGTGCTCACCACCTTCTGTAATGTTTTTCTATCCGCAGCTGTCAAGCTGGCATGCCATACCATGATGCAATAAGTGAGGATGCTTTCTATTGTGGACTTGAAAAAGGAGGACACCAGTTGTTGTTCCACCCTGTTTTTACGCAAGACCATAAGGAAATGGAGTTTCTGTTGGGCATTATAAATTACTCCAGAGAGCTGGGTCATTGGCTAAACTGTCCAAAGTGTGATAATTTAAGCCTGATAATTTGTGTCTCAAGTTCATTTGTTTCATGATCTTCTTTTCTTTTTTTTTGCTATTTGTCAGGAGTCTTCTTTAACACCAAAATTCAAAGCATTATTAATATCCTGCTTCTTCAGAGTCCATATTCATCATCATCATTTTAGCCATTGTCTATCCACTGAAGGATGAAGACCTCTTCCACATGTTTCCAACCAATACAGTCCTGAGCTTTCTTTTGCCAATTGGGCCCTCAATATCTGTTCCATCTTGTTTTAGGTTCATCTTGTTTTAGGTCTCTTTCATGGACACCTTTGATCAAGTGGGATCCATTCTAGGACTCCCACCTACCATCAGTTCTTCTTGCTACATGGCTAGCCCATTTCCATTGCAATTCTTTTATTCTCCTGGTGATATCATATACTGTACTTTTGTTTGTTCTCTAATATATGTGGTTTTTTCTATCTTCTCTTGTAATGCTGAACATGTCTGTTTGCACCACTCATAGCTGTTGTATAGATTATAAATTATTCTTAGCTTGCTGAATGCCTGCCAACCATATTTAACACAATATTCAATTTCCTTTATTGTATTACCTTCCATTGAGTAGATGTGGTCCAGTACATCTAGTTCTTCTCCAGATATATTTTTTTCCTTTTTTGGTAAATTTATTAAACATAACCTGGCTCTTCTTCAGGTTATTATATTTATATCCTGCCAAGTAAACAGCTTAAGTGGCCACCACAAAAGTATTTGTCTGTTGATTGCATGATGAAGCTAAAGTACAATTGGGTCAAGACTGCCTACCTTTCAACCCAAAAACAATTGATGAGGAACAGTATAAAACTGTTATGCATTGGTTAGCTGTACTTATCTCCATGGCTCATACAAACCAGTTTCATTTCTCAATAAAGCAAGATGAGAAATCTGTGATCCGTCAATCACTAGTAACAAAAACTTGAAGGTTTAACTAACATGGAGGGTGGTAAGAGATGTTGAGAAGTAGAGGCTTTTATTTATTTATTTATTTAGTTGCCTTACCAACTAGGCAACTTACAGTCATTTAGTAAAATAACATATAAAACATTTAAAACAATAAATAATGACCATGAATTTAAAATTCAGCTAACATTCAGTTAACCAAGATGTGTTTACAAAGTATGTATAAGTAGGAGATGTCTAATCAATTCGAACCATTTAAGCTTTGTTCGTGAACGAGTAAATTATTTTGAGATCTCACGAGAAAGCTCCAAATTCAGAGATTTGGGACACTACATGCCTACAGAAGTAATCCACAGGAGGAGGAGGAGGAGGATGTTACCCTTTTTCAATGAAAGAAATTAATTTGGGAGTTGATATAAAGAGCAGCCAGTTTCTTTTTTCCCCCTTATTCAAGAAGACAACTGATTTATATCAAGCTGTTATTAAAGTTATTTTTGTAAGAAAAATATGCATGTTGCCCTTTTAGTTTGCAACGGTTTAACATAGCATCCTCCCAATTGTAGGGGAGGATAAATAACACGAACTATTAATTAATTTCAACATCTTTTATTCATTGATACCAAGCAAACTTAGCCTGCTGGATAGCTACAGCACCATTTACAGGTCCTGGTGCCTGAACAGGTTCTTATAATATGAGGGTGCACTAGAAAAGGGTTCAAGCATTTCTGCTACTGTATTTCACAAATAGGAACCTTATACGCATGCATATTCTGGAAGAATAGAGAATGGCACATTTAAGGCCAATACATTCCGATTAGGAGGTACAATTTTAATATTTAGTATTTTTATTTTGCATGCACTTATATATAAGGGTACACAAAACCTGTTTGTCCCCAACAACTCTGTGAAATAGGATGGGTTGAGACCAGGGGTGGGTTCTACTTACCTTCGTTATCACTTTGCAATGGGAGTGTGTACGTGCTTGCTTTGTTCGTGCACGGCGCTTCTGCGCATGTGCAGAGTGTCAGTGATGACCTCCAGGCGGGTGGGTGGAGCCTCCCACCGCCGTTACTACCGGTTCTAAGAACCGGACAAAACCAGTAGGAACCCACTACTGGTTGAGACTGATAGATCTGAAGTTATTCTACCATCTCCTTTGTTTAGGGTAGATAAATGATATAGTGTTCAGCCATTTATTATATTTGAATGCTTAGAACAGATGCCATTTGTTGCAAGTAGTATTGCCCCAAAGCCACAACACAGAGATACAAGACAAAAGGTGTTATTTTTTTTACAACATTCATTCTTAGATGATCACATCTCCATGAATGGGGAGCTTTACAAAACAAACGCTGCAATGGAGCAAGCCGTTTATAAAGCCCAGGGCATACTTTCTATTAAAAGGTAAAAATGCAAAGAAAGAAAAACTCCAAGATATAGTGAAATGTGATGACTAAAAATTCTAATTAGGACCAAAGAATACAACCTCAAGAAAATGTTGACAGTTCATGTGAATTTTACTGAACATAAATTATATATTATACAGCATATGCAACCATAAAACAGGTTTTCCTGCTATTAGGAATGAAATATCAGTTTAATCCTGCTTTCTTGGAGTCTTGTTTGCCAAGAGGTCTAAGACTGTTAGGTTGATTGTAGCTCTTCTTCTAATTAAAATGTTATGAAAGTTTATGTCCAATAAATGCCCGAAGAATAAGCCAGACAGAGTTAAGTAACTACAAGGAGATTTAGAAAACTTCAGAGCTCATCAGATCATCTGATGTTACTCATGCAGGTTTCTTATTAATAATGGGTGAGGAATCCTGCAAGCTAGGCCAAAACAAGACATAGTTTAAAAAATTGTGGAGGCAACGGCTTCGGGGGGGGGGGTATTTAATTCCACTGACATTTGGAGAAATGAATGTGGGAAAGACAAGAAGTTATTATCCTTTATGATAACTGACACACCAAAGAAAAACAAAAGGTTTCAAGAATCCAGCAAAAGTTTTGAAATGTCAATACAAACATATCAGATATCAAGAGGAAGGAAGCACATTGCATGCTTGGGGGGATAAGATGATGCGGGGAGGTGGAGGCTGGGAACCTCTCACTGTATCAAGTACACTTCTTCAGAACTCAGCCATAGCACTACCTTCATTTTCTTCTTTTTCTGAAAATAAAAGCCAGTGGGTTAGCGGAGAGTACTTCTGGGAAGAGTACAGTTTTGGGATTGTTTTAAGCGAAAAGGAGTCAGGATAGACCTTTGATATTTCAACAGTATTCTTACATCTGGTTCTTTTGGATGCCAAAAGTGATCCAAGACCATGTAGATTTGCAATAGGTGAACCCTACACTAATGGTTTTTAGCCTCATTCCTCTGGCTACAATAGTTTGGAATTCTATAGAAAGACCCCTATTTGAAGAAATCTGGATTGTTGGTTGGAAAGCAAAAGTCAGCCTACAGTTCCTACTTTGGGATATAATTACTAGCCCAAATTCCTCCCATGATTTGCTCCTTTACTGTTGAAGGTGATGTTTCTATCTTTGCTGATATAGACTGTTGCCAAACTTAGTCATCTTATAACTGGGAGGATGCGGCAAAGGAGGAAAGCTTGAGGCTGAAATACAACCTACGTTACGATAGAGTTACCATTTACAGTTTTCTTTGGCAATGGTTCATTTATTTGCATGGTGGCGAGTTGAAAAATATACTCTGATGTTGTTAATGTGGGTTAACTCCCTCTAGACTGGTGTAACATGTAATTGTTCACAGTATCCTTAGCTTAATAGAAGTAATTATAATTATAGTTGGGGATATAATTTTATCCCATGTTTATTCATGCTGTGCTTTCCTTTCCTCCTCTGTCTATGGACATTCTCAGTCATCCAGGTCATGGCTGTCCAAAAAGGGCTTTTTCAGAAGGCAACTGGACTTTCTTATTTTACTTTGAAGACATTTCACTTCTCATCAAAAGAAGCTTCTGCAGTTCCGACTGGATGGTGGGGAACGGAAGGATTTATATTCCTTGCAGACAGCTGGTTATTTGGGCTAGTATGAATTACATATGACTGATGTTTTGTTAGTCTAATGACATTTTAACATTCTCTAAACATAGTATAGAGATAGAATTGCTGGGCATATGTTACAGTGAAACACATGAGAAACTCACAGGTAATTCAACATGATAATTTTAAGGCATTGCTATGACTTCCAGAAGCTTCGGCACAGTAATGCTGACCAGTCTCTATGCATAAAAAGAATGGTCAACTTGTCTCATGGACAGTAATATTTACAACTTCTGCTTAAGTCTGATCTGTCATGGTATCAGAAGCATTCTATACCAAGCTCTAAAATATTCCATTCAAGATTTTCTCATTTTCATTTCATCCAAATAATTTTATTGCTGTTATTTTTAATTCTACTCACTTTCTTGGAACCTCCTTGTTTAGCTCTTTTCACCCACTTCCAAAATATATTTATTTCTATCTGAATCATTCTGCATTTTCTCTACCTTTTTTTATTCTTGACAATCTGTTCATTGCAACTATCTTGCTACATATATATCACACACACACAAACACATACTCTTCTTACAAAACAGTAGACAAAATTAATACTCTGCAAAATGTTATTTTCCCAAAAAATATTGTTTCCTTTGAAAAGAAGTATCAGCTTTTTTATTTTTAATTCTCAATGTATTTAAATTTAGTTGCTTGGTTTTGCACACTATTCTTGTAAGAAGACAGAGTTATTGCTTGTTTTTAGATAATATTTTTAGTCCTTTCCATCCTCTTTGGATGCTGGTGCTTTCTGGGAACAAATACTTCTTGGATTTTCATTGTAGCCTCATTTATTTATAGCTTACAAAAGAAGGGTATATGAAAGCTCTTAGTATGTCCATATGTTACCAAAATAGACTCTATTTGAAACATAAGGGAGATTTAAGGTAAAGCCCATAATGAGAAATGTGTCCATTTTTTTTGCATAAACATCCACCCATACAGATATGTAATGAAATAAGTTACATTTATTCATGGTATCTAAATGGCCACACAACAGAACAGGTAATCACCTTCAAATACCTGGGAGTGGTCATTCAGGCCAATGGTTCAAGAAAAGCACTTGGACAAAGATCAACGAGCACCATTCTTAATTTTTTTCACACAAGGAGAGGATATTATGTCCCTGCTGCTATTAAGCTTTTTCTGGCCAAATCGATAGCACAACTTTTTTATGGGACCTTGCTCAGACCGTCAGCTTCATGTTTACATCACTAGAAATAGTTCAATCCAAATTCATTAGATCAGTTCTCCAGATGCCGCATTGTATCTCAAATGCACTTCTGCGCCTGGAGACAGGATTGACAAAAGTCGAAGCAAGAATCTGTATAGCGTCCTTAAATCTCTGGCTAAAACTTAACTTCTTTCCACAAAGTCTTACTCCGTTAATCCTCCAAGACAAATTCTCTTCATCATGGATCAAGGCTGTCAAGTCCAACCTTGCCAAACTAGGCTTTTCCCGAGCTTTAACACTCAAGATGGACTATGATCTAGCAAGACAAACCTTGTGACAAATGGTGGAGGACATCGAGAGGCAGGCAGAATTAGGGAAAGCTCTGCTGTTTCTGATGCCATTGGATGTGTTATTGCTCTTGCCAGCTATCTTAGTCAGTTGGAGTCAGCAAACCACCAGAAAGCATTTGCACTTACATGGTGCCATGTGCTTTCATCGGCAGTCCTGTACAGCAAGTATAAAAGGATACCATTCACGGAAAGACTCTGTCCCTGCGGCTCAGGAGAAGTGGAGACTGTGGGTCACATGCTCCTTAGATGTTCCTTTTATACGGAGATTAGGAAAAAAACATATTATGCCAATAACCGTTAGGTATCCCTGCTGTTCCAACACTACCTATCTTCAGTGGCTGCTTAAGGATGAACAGTCCATAACTAGAGCACAGGTGGCTAGATTCTGCGCAGCAGCACTGGAGATTCATCGCAAACACGTGTCTTCACCACCATAGTGATGTTACATAACAATTGTGGCAAACCCTTTGCACTGCTTAGTCATTTCCCTTTTAGCGTTGAACGGGCAACGGGCCACCCAGTTTAGGGATTGCAACCATTGTATAGTCAGATCATATATAATTGACACTGGATTTTGTTATAGATTTTAGTTGTTATTTTTTATTTTATACTAGAATTTTTAAGTGTATATATGCTGAGTGCTTTTATTTGTTCTGGTCTCTGGTCTAAGACTGTAATAATTTTTTGTTGTTGTAGTAGTTGCATTGTTTGCAATGCCCTCAAGGAAGGTATGAAAGCAGATGCTGACAGATAATGCTCTTAATATTAGTGGGGATTTTTGATTTGGATTGTTGTAATTTTATATGGATTTTGCTAAAATTGATGGTTGCAAATAAAAGTAAGGTGTATGTGTGAATGTGTGTTTCCCATAAAGTTATCTTCCTAAAAATGCAGAAGAAAGTTTTGGATATCATTAAATCAATCATTATCCTAAATCTCATTGCTAAATCTATTTACCAGACCCATTCCTGGAATTTAAATTTTCTTGAATAATGTGCACATTAAATTAAGAAATGTCTTTATGTGAATGTAGTACTCTATCTCTGTTAGGACAATTGGTGTTTATACAGGCCAAATAAATTAAAGTCTGTGTTCTTGGACAGTAATTAAGACAAATGTTGTGACATTTCAAAAGAAACAACCTGATTGTCAAAATTAATTGTTTTGCTTGAAAGCATACCTTCATTTTGAATTGAACACCCAGTGACTAAATCAAATTAAAGATTTATTACAGTCACAAAGAGGGTTCACTTATTGTGCTGGTTTGCTTGTCTATTAGGTCAAAATTGGCTGGGTTCATATATAATGCTAAAAATAATCCATTGTTTACAAGTCACCATGATGAAATTTATCCATCAGGCAAACCAAAAATATGTCAAAGTTTGGTTTTATATATGCATAAAAATAAATCAAAATTAAAATATTAAATCAACATTTTTCCATTATTCTCATTGCACTCTCAAAGACTTTTGCAAAAAAAAGTGTAATTAACTGAACTAAAGCATTCAATTAATTAATTCTATTAATATCCTTTAATCTAAACATATTAGCTTAATTTCAGCACGCAACAGATAATATAACTAGACATAAATGAGAATCATTCTTTCCTAATAACAAACACAGAATGAAAATAATACTCATATCTATAATATTTTTACATCAATTTGCCCCGGAACCTCCTCGCTTGGGTTTAACATATGGGTATTTTATATAATTGTGGAT
>JANHFK010007716.1:52461-76119 GCA_036250565.1 Sibynophis collaris | reverse complement strand
GAAAATCAGCTGGCCGATGCGTGCCTGCATGCTACAGCTGAGCTAGGCAATGCTCGTGTGCCCACCAATATGGCTCCACGTGCCACCTGTGGCACCCGTGCCATAGGTTCGCCATCACTGTCCTAAGGCCTCTTGAGAAGTTCTTACATCAACAGAACATTGACACACACACACCCAAATTGGAAACTGATATGTTCACCCATTCCTATGAACAAGAAAAATGTAGATACCAGTTTTTATTACAAATGTCAATATTTCAGTCTTTAGCAGAAAATATGTTTCAGTGTAACACTTCAATTTTCAACTTTTGGAGTTTTCATTTAGATAGAGTGATTCTTGTAGCAAGCTGCTTAGTGATGTGCATTTATTCTTGCTTTTCTTAAATCGAAAACTGCAAAAATTATTAAAAGGACTAAACTGTACTAAAAGGACTAAGCTTTATACTGCACAGTTTAAAAGTATTAAACTGGTTTCAATTCCATAAGATTTGCATACAGAAGAAGGGCAGCTAGGCTCTAGTAGGAAAAAGTCCATGGATCTCATTTTTCATTTTATAATATGCTGGTACATTTTCAGGGTGTAAATTTGAATTGAAAATTTGAAGAGAGAAATAATCTCTAAAAATTTGTACCTGACATCATTTGAGATTTCCCCCTGTAATCTTACACAAATACACAGTCTCAAGAATGATTAAGACACGTTTCATAGGTTTTCTTAACAATATGCCCTAAACCATATCCATAAGTTAATTTATAGAGGTGATTAACTTTCTAATTGGCAGCACACAAAAATATATATGAACAACAAAGGTATATGCCCGTGATGGCGAGCCTATCTCACACGTGCCCAAAGTCATGTCGCCCGGCACAGGCGGCCTTGCCTGTTTGTCTTCTGATTTCTGGTGCACATGTGCATGTAACAATCAACTCTTCTTTGCGTGCACAGCAGTGATAAAAACAGGTGTGCACATGCGTGCTGGACAGCTGATTGTCGGGTGTGCATGCGCACCAGAACCCGGAAGTTCAACTGTTCCGGAGTATGATTCCTTCACATGTGCAGCAATGCCGAAACCGGCCTGCGCATGCACGCCGGCCAGCTGATTGTCGAGCACGCATACGCACTGGAACCCGGAAGTTCGGCAGTTCAGCTCCAGCATGCATGCGCAAGCTGTCAGCTGATTTTTGGGCCTTCCAGTCTCACCGGAAGTCAGGAAACAGGCCATGTCCAGACTCCGGAGGGCCTCTGGGGGGATGGAGAAGGCCATTTTTGCCCTCCCAAGGCTCCTAGAAAGCCTTTTCTGGAGCGTGGCCCTGAGGACCGTGAGCGCAACGTTTTCATGTGACCTTTTCGGCACTCAGTGCTTAAAAGGTTTGCCATCACTGGTATATGCTATTGAACAGCTGAGGCAAATATAGCTAAAAATAAGCCACCAACAAAATAAAATCTAAATATTTTAGATGCAGGGCTTGAAAAATTAACCCCAACATAACCAACTAAAGCATGTTGCTAGGGGCTCTTCCTATTTTTAAGGAGTGACTGCTTCTATTCTGGGTTAGATAAGACAGATCATATTCTAGGGCCTCTTTCCCAAAAGGTAGTTTATAGGAATTGCTTTTAAAACGTCCAGAGATTTATTGGCTGAAGTGACATTATAAATGTGGCCTGAGATCTTCTTGTGGAATCTGAGCACATTGGATATGATGCAGCTAAGTTTAAACAGAACACAGGCTACGTTGTCTGTAATTGGCTAAGAAAGGAAGGGAAAATGTGCACGATAACTGTTTAAAAATTTTGGCATTGGCACCACACATGATAAGCAACCAAGAGAGTTTCTGAATGCCAGCCAAATGTATACGCCAGGAGCTAAACTAGGCCTAAACTAGGCCTACTACTTCCTTTACAAATAAAATGGGAAAAAATATTGTGCAATCTTAATAGTCATCTTATTTTTAGAAAAGTGTTTCTGAAAAAGCAGCCTGAATCAAGTCAAGTTAGGAATCTGATAAACTATACCTGAATCATACATATCTGAAATCTAAAGCTACTGTTTGCAAACAAAGCTTTCTGATAAAAATAACAATACAATTGCTCAAGCATAGATAAATATGCTTGCTTCTATACAAGAAGCCCAACCAACATTGTTGGTTTTGTAGTATTCAGATGCATCAGCAGAGTTGATAAAGGTTAAAAAAAAAGTTAAGATGGCAGTTTTAGTCCCATGATTGTGGTCAGCCATCTTGTCTTTTAGACTCCTTTCCCTACAACAGATGTCTGATATTACTGCTAAGCAGTATGAATGCAGTCTTTCCTGAACCAGTTCTGGATCCTGAATGCTTCCTGATGAATTGTTTTAAAGGAGCAACTGATGTTTCGATGGATCCCATAATCCATTATTCTTCCAAACTTTCACTTTGTGTAGAAAAAATAATAATAATATGCAGAGGATATGCTGCACTTCTGAACCAAATAAACTGCTTTAAGTAAAAACTGCATGGGTGCACCTCTTAATAAGCAAGAAACAAAATTTGCTGAATTCCCATTTGCATGACTCAGTTTTATATTTGCTCTTGCTGCATTCCAGGAACATATTCTTTGAATTATCTTATGTATTAATAGTGTTTATTTTAATTATTGTGATCTAAATTATGGTATGCTTATAGTACCGTGATTAATGTTCCACCCATGAAGGTAGCACAGGTTTGTTACTTGGTTTGTTGAAAATCCCATATTTAAATCTCACCATCTCCAGAATGACCAACTTCTGAAACTTTGAAAGATGACCTGATCTCCATAGAAGCAAGCTACATACACGCTCTACTCACTCATCTTCATCAGATGTTCGTATAATCTAGGTTTCAGATTAGTAGTTCGCCTTTTCTGTACCTCATATTTATTCTTTTGATTAGCCTAAAACTATTGTGCGATCTTTAACGCAATAGTTTGATCCTGTTTCTTTTTTTAAAAAATTATTCCACATATTAAGATATGTGGCCTTGCCATGTGCCGTGTGCCGTGACATACAAGACAGATAAGTCTTCGGTTGATTTTCTTTAAAACAGTCTTTTGTGCTAAAAAGCATCCTGTGTATATTTTATATTTCTATTTACCTCTCCATCTTTGTAAGTAGAATTGTGGAAAAAAAGGTGAGGTGTACAGTTTTTCCTACCACGTTTTCCCCCAAAATAAGACATCCCCTGATAATAAGCCCAATTGGACTTTTGAACGCATGGCAATAAGGCCAAGCGTTTATTTCAGGGTTCAAAAAAGTATAAGACAGGGTCTTATTTTCGGGGAAACATGGTATGTGCATAGTTACTCCCTCCTCTTTTTTTTTAAAGGTAGTAAATGCATACAGACTGTAAGCGTTTCTGCCTTGAATCTTATTTCTTCTGCATTTGCTTTTTTGGGACATGATAATCAGCATAGCATAATGTCAGGGTTTTTTCCAGACTCTTCATGAATTAGTTCAGCCTATCAAGATCTCAGATCTTTGATCCCAAGTTTAGCCATCCAGAGCAAGGAGTTGACTGGTATGGTTAGGTGGACTTCTTTATTCCATGTATGATGGAATGTCTGAGGCATGTGCCAGCTGCTGGGAATCTATTTTTTCAAAGCAGCAGATGTGATTAATTCAGAAGAACAGACAGATTAGTTCATCCCCGAGAGACAACCTTCTGCATAGAAGGGGATCCTTGCATAGTGTTTGCACCTAAGCCAGTTTCAGAGTTCATTTGATGTGATCTACGGGCTTTCTGACAGTCGAAGAAACGTGACATAGATCTTCATTTTATCTATCTGTCTGCCTCTAATATTATTCATGCCTCTCATCCTTACAATAACCTATTCAAGAAACTTCATCCAGCGGAGTATTTAGTGTATCCTCTCTTGCTATCTGCCATCTTTTTTTTTTAGGATAGGTTTTTTAGAGAGGGTGTGGGTTGTTTTTAGGTTACCTTTTAGGTTACCTTAGGGAGTTTTTAGCTTTAGTCATGTATATATTGTATTTTAAGGGGATTTTTAATTGTATGTCTTTTATGTTATTTGTATTTTATCGGACTTGTACACCGCCCTGAGTCCCAACAGGGAGAAGGGCGGTATAGAGATAAAATATTTATTTATTATTATTATTATATAAATTGTAACTCATGGGCGTTAACAATAAAGTTGCTCCTTTGTTTTTAGTATTATCACTAGCAATTAATATTGGAACCACACTAATTTCAAGTTCCATATTTGGTCCTAAATGTATACTACTTTGCTTTATAGCAAATTATACAACAGTGTCATCAGATAATTCAAGTAACACAGATTGAATGATATTAATGGCATTTCAATGGGGTTCTTTTATACAACGGCAAGTCAATCTTTCAAAATGTTTTGTTGTTTTTCTGAGCTTTTTGGAAAATTTGAGAAAAGTGAAAATTTGGGAAAAGTAAAAACTAGTCATACTGCCTTCAGTATTTTATGTTTTCAAAAAACTTACCTTCCAAGTGATCACCAAATTATTAGGTTCCGTTCCAATCCCGTGAATGTTAATAGGGTTGTCATCTGGTTCTAAAAAATTAATTTTTTATATTTAAGTAAAATATAGACCACAATAGTTTAATGTTATTTATATACTAAGCAAATAGAGGTGTTTATTTACTTGCAGGTTTTGTAAAATACTTTTCAGATGCTTTACTTGGTTGGCTCCTTCCAATTTCATTGAGAGCTATTACACGAAATGAATAATTCACATATGGTGATAACTTTAACTTTATAGTTGTAAACACACTAGGGACTTCCATTTGGTAATTCCATATTCCTGGTTCACGCAAAGCATCTTCATATTCAATAATATACCCTGTAAATAAAGTTAAAGTAAATTTTGCTTTATAAAGCCTCATTATCTTCTCATATGACTAGCCAAATACATATTTTTGAGAAGAGTGTTATTATATCAAAAGTGTTGTAAATGCTTAAAAATTGAAGATTCTGAAGGTCAAATTTTACTTGAAAGCAATCAGACTTTGAAGGATTGGACCTTGGCATGTATTATAATAAAAGCATGACACAATATTTCTGAGCAACGTTAAATGGAAAATTGAATCAAAGAAGTAACTTCTCATGTGTTTTGATACCGAAAAATAGAGGATACTGTTACTGAATAGGTAGTTTATATTAGTAAGTAATAAATAAATAGGTCATTTACATTGCTATTTTGTCCCACAGTTCAGTGCTTATGCAGAGACACTTTACAGAAGCCTATTTTAACAGTCATTTAAATGAAAACAATCAAACAAATGCTGTTTATTGCAAAATAGAATGCTAAATGATGTTCCAAATAAATAGAACAATCATACTTGTAATGGGGCTATTGTTTTCATTGCCCGGTATCCAAGTGAGTTGAGCACTTCTTTCTAAATGATCTGTTAATTCCAAATCATAAGGTGGGTCAGGACGATCTGAAAAAGGAAGTAAACAACTGCTATATTCTAGGAAAAATTCTGAACAAGCTTGTTTACAATATGATTGTATAATCATTGGCATGCAATTGCAATGAAAATGTACAACTGACTTTGCTGGGAAACAATGCAGAACAAAAGCAGATTATTATATAAATTCTAGTAGCAACATTTGTTTTGCATTACAAAATAACAATATGACAACATTTTTGACATGGTTCACCAGCAGTTTCAGTTTATGAGTTGTGCTAATGATTATAGCACTGTTTTATGTAAAACAAACATTTGTTTACACTAAAAGAAAATAAAAATATATTCAATAACCACAAAAAAACTGTTTCAGAATTACATTGTTATTGGAGCCTCTATAGTGGCATGTACTTATCTAGGCTCATACAGACTTGATGTTTTTAACTTAATGAGAAACAAGCTTCTTTGTTTTCTACCTCTTTCACAGTGAGAAATTGATTTTTGCTTAAAGTGTGAAGAAATTTATACTGAAGACAAGTTTGATGTAATTATAATAATGAAACAGTTTAGCATTTCAGTCATAAATAAAAATAGTAACATAATTCTCATCAGATTTAACATAAATATATAACCAAACAAAAATAAAAAGAGAAAGACTGAAAAAAGCAGAAAGTTTAGGAAGGTTTGGTATATAATGCAAGCAAGACTTATCATTAGTTTACCGTAAACAATAGGTGGAACTGTTGGAGGAGCTGGAAAAAAGGATATTAATATAAACTATAAAATTTTGTTAGCAGTCAGAATAAAGCAACATTATTGATTACTAATAGGACTTGCTATTGTAATTAAATGTAATTATTTTATTTGCAAAAATGTGCAAAATATGCATTGAATGAAAACAACAACAAAAGCTTCTTTTATCTGAGTCCTGATAGCCCTGCAGACAATTGTCAAACTCATCATTTTGAAAGGGAGCATTTAGGCTATGTAAGCCAATTGCCTGCACAATGCAGGAACTTTAAGCATTCCTGACAGAAGTCTGTCTAGCATCCATCTAAACACTGGCAGAGTAGAGTTCAACATCTTTGGGTACTGGTCCCAGCATTGAAATGTTTTCACTGTTAAAAGGTTTTATTCAGTGGTGGGTTCCACTTACCTTCACTACCGGTTTGCAATGGGAGTGCGCATGTGCGCTCGCTTTGCTTGTGGCACTTCTGCCCATGTGCAGAGTGTCCATGATGACATCCAGGTGGGTGGCCGGAGCCTCCCACCGCCGCTACTACCGGTTCGCAGGATCCGGGTAGGAACTCACCACTGGTTATATTCCCCATTAACATTACTGGAACTAGTTTTTCTACTATGTAAACAATTTGATAAGCATTGCCTTAATTCAATCACATTAATGAAAATATTGGCAAATTTGGTAAATTCTGAATATTGTAATCTCCTTCAGGATAATCCAACAACTGACAAATATTGAACCATAACAAGTATTTCTTTAGAGAATACTGATACTTTGTTTCTCTCATTTTAATAACATTATGTGCACCTCTAAGCTCTTTTGAAATCTGTCAAATAAGGCAATTAGGTATTTGCATGTTACTTCCTTGCTAATGAAAAACTGTACTTTTCCATTAAACCTCCAGATGCTATGTGGGAGATCTTTCTACAAAAACATTTCCTAATTGGATATGGAGTTTTAAAACAAGATTAATTTAATAATGTCTACCTTACTAAATATAAATTCCAAGGAATTAAGATATTTTAAAATATTTTTATATCAGACACAGCTTATTTTTTAACTACAAAAAACAGGAAGTTAATTTATAAAATCACATTATAAACAAAGATACATTGTAATTATAATGCATACAGAACCCTAAATATTAAGATTGTGGCATGGAAAGAAAATCTGTACAGAGAAAACTCAGAATTATATTTTTTCAGATCAGGTCCAAATGCTGGATATTCTAAAAGCTACAATAGTTTTAGGCAAGTATATAAGAAATCATCCTGACTTGTTTGGTTGTTTTTTTATAACACTTTGGGTTCAAACCTAAGATACAGTGGTGGGTTACTACCAGTTTGCACATACCATTGGCGGAAATTTGGCCAAGGTTCCCGAACTGGTAGCGAGGACTGGCTGGCCACGCCCCCGAACTGTTCCCCTGGTTGCCGCTCGGTTGCCCGGCCGCCATGTTCGTTGCTGCCATGTTCTTTGCGCACACACATCCCATTGCCTTGCAACTCCAATGGGATGCACATGCGAGAAGAACAAGGCGATGACGGCAGCAGATTTTTCCATGGTTGAGAAGGCCAGTGGCCCCTTCCTCGCCACTAGTGGCTACCGAATCCGCAGTCATTGCAGCTGCAGTGGGGATGGGGGAGGGGCAGCTTGCCGGGCCAGAGGCTTCGCCCTCCCTGCTGCCACTGCCCTCTTCTGCTGAGGCCACCACTACCGTCTCCTGCCATCACCGTCTTTCCTTCGGGGGCATGTGGAAGATCTAGAAGGTAAGGCCGACACTGGTAGTGGGGGAGGGAGACCAACTGCACTTGGCCGAAGAGCCACCTTGGGGGGACATGCCGAGGTTCATTCGCCTTTTGGACTTAGCATGCTCGGCCTTGGGGGACTCCATATGCCTACAAAGCTTGCTGGGCCAGGCAGCCCCCTTCCCGCTGGCTAGCAGCTCCCAAAGCTGTGCTTTAGCAGCTGCAGTGTGGACAGGACGGGCAGCCCGGTGAGATTCACAGAAGTCACGTGGCTACAAAGCTTGCCAGGCTGGGCAGCCCCCTTTTGGATGGCCAGCAGCTCCCAAAGCTTTTGCAGCTATGGTGTGGATGGAATGGGATGGGGGCAGCCTGTAGGCTTTGCAGTTTTACAGTACCTAGTAGCTACAAAGCTTGCCTTGCTAGGCAGCCCCCTTTTCACTGGCCAGTGGCTCCCAAAGTCTTTGCAGCTGCAGTGTGGGGGCGGCAGCCCGGTAAGCTTCGCAGCAGCTGTGTGGCTACGAAGCTTGCCAGGCCGGTAGCCCCCTTTTCGCTGGCCAGCGGCTCCCAAAACCAGTGGGGGGCAGCTTGCTGGCCCTGTGGCCTCCCTGCTGCCACTGCCCTCTCCTGCCGAGCCCATTGCCATCTCCTGCTACCACCAATTCTGCCCCTCTCAGCCCTAGCACAGTGGCTGTGATGTCTCCCCGAAGGGCCGCTCGCTGTCAACCTTTCCTTCGGGGGCATGTGGAAGATCTACCTTGCCGACGCTGGCAGCAGGGGTAGAGAGACCTGCTGCGCTCAGCTGAAAAGAAAGAAAGGAAGAAAGAAAAGAAAAAAAAAGAAAAAAAGAAAGAAGAAAGAAAGGAAGGCAGGCCGAGCCACGCCTGCCCAGTCACATGACCACCAAGCCAGGCCCACCCAGTCACATGACCACCAAACCATGCCCAGTCACATTGACCACCAAGCCACATCCACCAAGCAAGCCATGCCCACAAAGCTGGTAGTAAAAAAATTTGGAACCCACCCCTGCTAAGTTAGCATTATAGTAGCAACTGAAAAATTATTTTGGTTGAATTTATGGGATCAAAATATATTCTTACTTAATGAATACATTCCAAATATTCCAAAACTGTAATATCAGAATAGCTTAAAACCAGTTAATATTTTCACAAAAAGATAACAGATTTGCTTTTGCTTTAATTCTACATTAAGAGATATCTTACCCACAACAGTGAGCACAGTATTTGCTGAAACACTATCCAATGTAGTATTAGCTAGGCAAGTATATTCTCCACCATCCTTATCAGTGACATTCATAATGGTCAAGTTGTATTTACCTACAATAAACCTGTAATTACAATACACTTAATTATTCCACTATTGCAAACAGTTCTAAATACATAATTTATTAGTTGTAGTAAATAACAATAGCATCTTAATAATTGTTACTTGACAGCAGTTCAAGAAGGAATCCAAAGGAGAAACTAAATTGGATGACTAGAGTTCATTACAAAAAAATGAAAGAAGATACAGTGGAATTATGGGATCAGTTAGAACAATGGCAGAACAACAAATATAGATAATTTTATTTATTAGAATAATTTGTTGGTCATTTAATAACTTTCCGAGGAACTGCGATGAATTTATAATGAGAAGTTTAAATATTGCAAAATAAATTAACCCCAAGGATATGTTGAAATATGCATTCCACAGACATTGCTCAAATCAAATACTAAGAAATGATATGCATTATGGACAAATAACAGAGACATCTGCTGGGGTTGGTTGTCAAAGCAAAGAAATTAAGAAAGCAATGTAATAATATAATCCTAGTGGCATGATGCTGTTTTTATCAGTTTGATGAAACCATCAGAACCTTTATTGTTTTAGTAACATTAGTTTAGTGTAATTTGTTAATCATTACATCATTCTGGGGTTTTTTTCTCTTTGCAGCTGAAGTGTGATCCTAGGAAAAGATACTTGGTGAATACAGTCAGGTCCAGAAATATTGGGATATCGACACAATTCTAACATCTTTGGCTCTATACACCACCACAATGGAGTTGGAATGAAACAAACAAAGAGAAATCATAATTGGTGCATTGCAGAAAGCACTATCTTAAAAAAAAAGTAATACTTTATCTGCAACAGGATATATTATTAAATTGTATCTGGAAATTTGTATTAAATCCCCTTGTTGGTGTTTTATTAATTTGCAAAGAAGTGAGGCTCGGGTTAGGAATACATACCGTCCATCATCTGGCAATTCATCATTTTCTTTCAACCATATAACTGTAGGTATTAATGTTGCATCATATTTAATTACACATTCAAAGAAGACATGCTCCATCCTTTGTACTACTTTGTATTCAGGCTGCTTAATAATCATTGTGGGTTCTGAAACATAAAATAATTACTATGATACTTAACAGTTACAAATTGGCAAGCAGATTAGGAGGCTTTTATTTCAGAACCACGGTTTCTTACCCTTGATTTCTAACTGAACATTATTTTGTGCTTTTCCTAGTTTATTTCTTGCTATGCAGGTGTACGTGCCACTGCTGTGCTTCTGGGCTTTCAGAATTTCCAAGGTCCCATTATTATGGAAAACATACTGGTTGCCCTGGAGAATGCTACCTTTCATTCCTTGAAACCTATGTATTAGAAAGATTATCCAAATTATGCATTAATTTAAACTTTATTTGGAGGCAAGATGTCTACTGCATCCCTAAACCCCAATAGAGATGTAATATTTTATAAACTGTAGAAAGATGATTATATACATACACAACAAAATAATACACAACCCAATTCACACAAAATGTTAAATAAATGATTGGATTTAACATGCCTATTTTTTAAATATAATGCCCCCAATAAATTTTGGGACTACAGCATATCACACAAGGCTAACATTTTCATTCTCTCCACTCCATGCTCTGAAATTGTTGTTGATCCCTGGGTGATTCTATTGATGAAAGCACTTGGTAGGGGAATTGCTTACCCCTGTAATCCCAAACCTAATTGACTCCTCTCCTGCTGGCAGTTATTTAAAAGAAAAGATGATTATTTATAGTCATGGATGTAATTTGTCATCAGATGTTTGCTAAGTCGTGTAAGACAAGTTAATTATGTATAAATTGAAAATTAAATAAATTAATCAACGTTCCCTTCACATGAAATGGAAGACAAAAAATTAAAGTACACACAAAGGTATAGATCTCTATTTAACTTTCCAGATTCCCACAATATTCCCCCCATTGTGAGCGACTTACCATTCAGCTTCAGGCATAGGTGAACCAAAAAAAGCACAATCTAGCAATGCAGGCTTATTTTCAATGACTTGATAAAGTTTATTGTATGGAGTAAGGATTCTTGGTGGTTCCGCTGAAAATAAAAATATCTTTTCAAATGGTTTGAATATTTCGAATGCATTTGTGTAGGAAAGTTTATATATCTAGCTTATTTATATAAGTGTATATGTCTAGCATTGATGATGTTACCTACTTTGGGCAATTAAATGCCCCAATAATATGTAATAATAATGTGGCCATTATCATACCCTAAGTGAATTATGTTCCCATTATTATACCCTAAGTGAATTAAGTATAACTCTCTGCTGTTACAGATATGTGACGTTGGGAAAAGTGTCTTTCGTTCTAGTAAATGCAATATTTGAGATCTCAATAATAAATTTATTATGATTTTTTTAAATTTTCCAAGACAGTTCTCTGCCTTATATCTTATGTAAAAAATTGAATAAGACTAGTAACCATCTAAGAACAAAATATTTAGAGATCGTCTTTAAGTCAGACATTGTTAACACAGGGACTACCTGTAATCCAGTTTGGTACAGCAGTTAAAGTAGTAGGCTACAAATCAAAAGAATTTAAGCTCTAGTCAGACTTTAGGCACAAATCCAGTGGATGGCTTTGGGCCATATACTCTCAATTGTAGAAAGAGGGCAAGGGCAAACCACTTCCAAATATGTTGCCAAGACAACTGCAGGGACTTGTGCAAGCAGTCATCAGGGGTCAAGACTGATTTGAAGGCACATGTATCTTAAAAAGTTGAGTAATCCAAATAATTTTCTTATGCAAATTATCTTATGTATATGCTGTATACTAATGAGTATTAAAACACCATTATTATTGGATTTTTAATTTTTATAAAGCACCAATTGTCTTACCTAAAATATTCACAAATGCGTTTGCTAATAGATATCCATATTCATTAGAGGCATTACACTGGTATACAGCACTTGATCTTTCTTGCACATTAGTGAAAATAATTGTATCACCATCAACGTTTCTACTGGGATCTTCAGGAGCAACTGTTAAGACACACAGGATAGAATAAATTATTGTACTGTATTATTGTAATTATTGTAGTAATGAAGAAAGCTGGGAGCTATAGCAGCAGACGTTCATAGGCTTACTTTTGGATTATATGCAAATAGAATAGGATATTTTTTCCTCAAAAGATTAAAACATAGCAAATGCTCCTAATATAATTACGAAGGCCATTTCATACTCTTTCTCCCCATTTATCTTTGTTACTCTCAGTTCTGCTTCCCATCTTGCTTGGAACATCTTCAGTCTGCTTGGAATTCGTTTTAGGAGTGTACAATCAAGTATAAAAATAAGTGCAAAATCAATTGTACAGTTAAATGTATAATTAGCTATATCCCAATTGAGCATCCCAGTGGATAAAAAGCAAGAATCATCATTTATAAAAATAAATTCAGTATTAAAAATCTTCTTAAAGTGCTTCTCCACTATATGAGTTTAGCAATCTAGGGCTTTCTTATCCCTTTCCTCTAATTAATTGCTTCACATGAGATACTCTCTCTTTGTGAGGTACAATTTGAAATGTTCTTTTCCAGAATTCTTGAATCAATATGCATAGCAACTTAATGGGAAAGAAAAAAAAACTTCAGAAAGAGTTGAGTGGTAGCCTGGTTTAGAAACATTAAGGAACTACTATTTCACACTGAAGCACTTGACAGAATTGGTTTTAGATTCCTTTCTTCAACTTCTTAGCTAATGATCTGATTACTTTGCAGATTCAAAACCTCTTACTTTGTAAGAGAAAATATCATTTAGTTCTTCTTAAATACATAAATGGTGAATTCATAATTTTCAATTTTAGATTTAATCATTATTCTCTCTGTATGTAATCTTCAGAAAATAATGTCCATTATTCCACTTACATTAAACTATACCATGGACTCTATAAATGTGGGAAATTTTTGTTCATTCTTAACAAAACTTTGACTACTTGTTCAAAAACTTCTATTAACAAAACCACTAATATCAACCAAGAATTTAACATGACATAAAAGTGAAAACAGCCCATACTTTCAACTGGAATTCCATTTGCTAACCAACTTATGCTGGGGTTAGGATTGCCATTAGTTCTACAAATCAAGGAACCATCTTCTCCAGGAGATAATACAAGGTTTGAAGGTTCTCTTATCCAATAAGGAGCAGCTGAGTTTAAAAAAAAAAGAAGCACAAACATTCAGCAACTAGTTTTTGCAGTGGTAGCAGTATATTATGTTACATACTGTATTTTTCGGACTATAAGACGCACCGGTGTATAATACATAACAAGATTTTGAAGAGGTAAGCAAGAAAAAAAGTTTTTGCCCTCCCCGGCCCCCAGGGGCACTCTGCAGGCTTCTCAAACCCTCTGCGAAGGGCGCGCAAAGCGTTTGGAAGGCCTGCAGAGTGCTCCTGGGGGCTGGGGAGGGCAAAAACATGATACATGGGGGGATGAGTTTGGGAAGCCAAAAACGGGCCCATTTTTTGCAAAAATGGCACTTTTGCTCTCTTCAGTCGACAGAAACACTCCTCTGCAGGCCTCCCAAAGCCTCTGCACCAGGGGTGAAATCCAGCAGGTTCTGACAGGTTCTGGAGAACCGGTAATGGAAATTTTGAGTAGTTCAGAGAACCGGTAGTGGAAATTTTGAGTTTGGAGAACCTGCAAATGCCACCTCTGGCTGGCCCCAGAGTGGGGTGGGAATTGAGATTTTGCAATATCCTTCCCCCAGGAGTGGGGAGGGAATGGGGATTTTGAGTATCCTTCCCCAACCACGCCCACAGAACTGGTAGTAAAAAAAATTGCATTTCACCACTGCTCTATGCGGCCCATTTTTGCGAAAAATGGGCCCATTTTTACCCTTCCCAGCCACAGGAGCACTCTGCAGGCCTCTCAAAGCCTCTGTGTGCCCTGTTTTTGCAAAAAATGGGCTCGTTTTTCACAAAATGGGGGTGTTTTTGCCCTCCCCAGCCCAAAGGTGCACTCTGCAGGCCTCCCAAAGCTTCTGCACGCCCTGTTTTTGTGAAAAACAGGCCCGTTTTTGCAAAAACGGGATGTGCGGGGTGGGGCTTTGGGAGGCCAAAAATGACTGTATTCGGTGTATTAGACACACCAACATTTCCACCTTCTTTTAGGAGGGAAAAAAGTGTGTCTTGTACTCCAAAAAGTACGGTATATTAATATTATTAATGTCAAAACTCCAAATGTATACAGAACAAAAATGCATTTATTAAAAATAGAATAAATTGTTTGGTTAATAATCAAAAGTTTGGTAGCACTTTGTCAGCCAGCCAGCTTACATGCCCAAGGCGCAACTAGAACTCACCGCCTCCGGATTTCTAGCCAGCACTGTAACCATGAGACCAACTGCCTCCTTTTTTTGGTTATAAGATCCTATGCTATTCAAAGTTTCGTGTAGCAAATTTCTGATTCTGCTCTCAAAGAATTCCTGATAATCAAATTTAAGATGTACCCAGAGATGCCAAATCTGAGCAATTTAGAGGCCAGAAACAGCATGCAATTGTGATACTTCTATTAACCCTGGTGCTCACTCTTTGCTGCACTGACATGTGGCAGTTTATTACAACTTTTACAAATCTTTTTATTTACTTTTAATATTTCTTTTTTGTCATTGGTTCTATTATTTACTACTTCACATACTATAATATAATGGAATTAAAATGTAAACTTAGATGAAAGAAAGGTATAACTGCAACCCTCAGGAACTGAAAATTTGACTGCTATAATCTATCAGATTCAAATAGATTACATTTTACATATTTGAAGGCCCTCCTCCTTCTCATGTTTATTATGAATTATCAAAAAGAATTATAAGACACTAAGAAAATAAAAAGTTTCTATAAAGTTCCAATTAATCATATGCAACTTGGCCACTTTTATTTTTATTAAAGGATGTATTTCTGATCTGGCATGAATGTGAATTCAGAAATGTTTACAGAATATACATGTTAACTTTTAAATGTTAAACAAAACAACAGTAATTTTACCTTTGACATTGACTGTAATAACATGATAAGCAGAACCCAAACGATTTGTTGCCATACATTTGTATTTTCCTGAATCAGCTTGAGAAACATCTATAATTTTGAGGGTTTTATGAAAATTGTCAAAGAAAGTCCGGTTGACAGGAAGGTCACCACCCTCTTTGCTCCAGCGGATTAATGGCGTAGGTCTAATAGAAGAAAATATCATTAAGTACAGTTGAGATTACAATGTTTCAATAAAGTACATTTTGGAGTTTTTAATAATATAAACTAATTTAATACTGATTTTAAATACAAACATATAATCATTTATTCTATGTAAAAGGTACTAAATATTTATTATATACTATATAATTTTTATTGGCTCTATTGCCTATACATACTATGTGTTATCTTAATTGGACAAGGCTGAAAGGCAGTATTGCCACTTGCTATAATTTGATCAAGTATAATAAATATAATGGTATGTGGGTAAGACCTTGGGAGGCTGAGCAAAGAGATGCTGCCAGGGGAATGATCAGATAAAAGACAGCATAGCCCACAACAGTATAGTAGGTATCCACAGCTGTATAATGGTATCGTTATTCTTATTTTCCTTGATTAAAATGACAACTCACAATCCTTCTGCAATACATTCCAGCATGAGAGTGTTTCCTTTTAGTTCGATTTTGCTACTTGAATTTCCACCAGGTGTTAGAAGAGTTGGCTGTCTTTCTGAATAAAATCTGACTAAAAAATAAAATAAAAATAAAATTATATATCATTTAAATGGAAAGAAAATCTTCATTAAAACTAATTCTTTGTATCCAGTGCAATACATGCAGGAATGTATTTATACATTCAGTTAATTATATAAAAAATAAGTGTTTTACCTAGGGTTCTATGACTTGTTTGATTACCTAATTATTTTGGCTAGAGATAATTTTGACAGAGATAAATGTTTTGCTTTGTATATCAAAACCTTGCTTTTCCTATCATTTTTTTTAAACTGCAAATTTGATCACAGATTTCAAACGCAACTTTTCCTTGAAAAAAATATTATTTAACTCTAGTATAAAAACTCTTAGGATAAATAAAACACAACAATGAAAATACTAGGCACTGAGTTATAATGGTGGGTAAACTTTTCCATGAAAAACCTTTGATTTTGAACTATATATTAATTTTAATTGTTATACAATTTAATTTAATTTAATTATCTTGCATGTATATTCAAACTCTTACTCTCATTAATGGGATTTTGAATAGTTATAAGCAAAGAGGACAAAGTCCTTATGTACAGTAGCTCAATCCAGCTTTAGTTCCTGTGGTGGAATGTAGTCTGGATTCCTAGGAAGGAGGGGCTGCACTCCATAAGCAAAGAGGCAATGAAGCATGAAATATTTGGTTGGGAGGAAAACAGTAAGAGAGAGGCTCCTGCCTAGCAATTTCCAGAGTATATCGATATTGAGGCAAGTAGTTTCTTAGTTTGGCATGATTTCTGTCTACAAGTAAAGAACAATAAAGGATTTAATAATATATAATAAACTATTCAGAAATAACTTCATATGTATTTCTTGGTTCCTAAGAGGCTTGGCAGTTCCACAACTTCTCTTAAGAAAATACTAGAACTGTAATTTGATATAATTTTATTCTTTAGTGATTTATAACATCTGCCCATACTTAGTTCTTTAACTTGGGGATTACTTTTAATAATGGAATAAAGATAAATCCAGGGAGAAAGATGTTATAAAAAATAGTATGTTCCAGAGCAGTGAGCAGGTTGCCCTGCCCTGTTTTTTGCATATGAACTTTATGCATTCAAAGAAAATAAGTTACCAACTGTTTTAAGGGGAAACGGAAAATGATCAAGCACTGTATCTAACAAAAGTTACAAATCAGCCAGTACAAAAATGTTCTAATTTAAATGCTGTTTTATGAAAAAGTAGAAGACTAATAGTTTTCTACGCGTTTTTATTCCTTAAATAGTGATGGGCAATGGCAACTGAAAAGGAAACAAATTGCACTCAAAAGTAGGTAAAATGAAGTAAAGTGAGTCTATTATATCAGAAATACATACATACATGTGTGTTTGTGTAATATATCTATATATTTGCATCCATCCTATGGTCTAAATATATATTATACCTATATATTATTAAGTATAGCTTAATAAATATATTAAAAAGCTCGAAATATAATAGACATATTACAAGCTGGTTTGTCTTTTTATTCATTGCTTTTTTTCAAAAAAAAGTGGATATTTATAGAAAGAATAATAATCATAATGAGAACCATAGCTTTCCACCTTCATAAAGGACTGAAATAAATAAGTAAAATGTCACATTAGAACATGAATAATTTTAAATATGTAGCAAATATATTCATCTTAATGCAAATTATTAAGTAGTTTAACAATACATTGAGGAAGGTATTAAACAGAACAAGTAGTTTTTCATTGCTTTTTAACAAATTAATTATTTAGAATAAGTATGCACTAGTCAGTGTGTAGTTCCAGGAATAATGAATCATCAGAAAATTAAAAAATGCAAAGAAATATTGTTAAGTTGATTCTTGGGTCAAAATGAAAGATGTTCTTCATGCAAATATTTTGCGTTATTTCCTAATTATCTAAACTTAATAATATTGTGTAAATTACTTAACATATCTCCAGTTCTAATGAGAGCTACATTAATGTAGTATGAGCAAAACACCATGAATTAATGTTAGTTGACTAAACTCTATATGAATGAAATAATGTTCATCTCTAAAACTCACCACCATAAAAATCAGTGTCACTCATATTAGCAGTTAATGTTTCATTCAATGAATCCACTGAAACAAATAGAATATCATGAAGAATGCAGCCAACAAAATTAAATGTGGGACTCAGAAATTAATCCTGTTATCACTACACCAATGCTTTTAACCTCAAGCATAAAGGAATTTTTAACCCTAACCCTAACCCTTCTTAGTGTCCAACATATATAGATATATTTTGATTTCTCATGCTCAAGATAGGAAATACTCCTCTTCTGGTTGAGGAGCATGTTTGATTCCTTCAGAGTTAGTTCCTCTATATTAGAAATTCCCAAATATTGAGGAAAATCCATTCGCCTCATTCAAGAAAGTTTCTCAAAGAGGTCAGGGTTGTAATTGGCACAAATATGAAATAAAATTATTTAATCTCTCCAGGCTACAAAAGCTACAAGTTGCTCTTCTCATCTACAATTTGTTTTTTTTATGTGATTATCACATGAAACTTCACTTGCAAATAGGATCTGAATTGGTATCATACCTAAAAACTTATCAAACTGTATTCAAATGAAACTTGAAATTTTGCTAAGCAATTACTTAATGCTACTAATGTCAAAAGTACTGAAACTATTTAAGAATAGCAACATATACTGTTATAGTTGTAAGAAAGATATATTGCAAATTATTTTGACTCCTTTCTAAATATTTCATTTCTATATGTTGCAAGAAGGCACAATTTTGCAAGAAAATGTTTTCTACTATACCAATATAAATTATATTTTGGCTAAATATAATGTCTACAAACCAATTTAGAAATTCATACCTACCTGGTTCAACTTTTAATGAAATAGGTTGCTTCTGTTGAATAGTTTGAGTATGGTTAAATCTTGCATAACATATATAATCTTCACGGCTATCTTCTTGTATTATATTAGAAAAATAAAGATCTCCATTTAGACTTTGTGAAACTCTATTATTTTGAGGCAGCTTTTGAAAAGCTATAAAAATAAGAAACGAAACATATATAGTGCCAGCTCACAATATAGAATTATTTTAAGCATATATGTAAATTACCAACATTTTCTTTTGGCAAAAAACCTCTGTTCTATAGCCACAAGGAATCCAGTTCATCTTGAAGGGATTTTTACCTTTAAGAGAAATTTTTCTTAACTGATATATTCCACAACTTCTATTACTATAGCAGTTTCAGAACTATGTTCCAGTTCATATTATGGTTTGTATAACTTAGGGGTGTCAAACTCAAGGCCTGTGGGGCCGCCCTGGAAACAGCAAAGGACTGGACTGCAGTGCCTCTGCCAACGAAAATGGTTGCAGGAGGCCATCCCAGCCAAAAACAGAGTTTTCGCTGTTTTCGCTGGCAGAGCGCTCGGGCTGCCATAGGTGCCGACACAAGTGAAATCAAGCTGGCCACGCCCATCTTGGCCATACCCACTCCAGCCCCCGAGGTCAAATGCGGTCCTCAATGAAAACGAGTTTGACAACCCTGGTATAACTCATTCCACGCATGGGAGATATACTTTATTTGTTTCAGGATTTTTTTTATGTATTCAAAATTGAAAATCTAATTACAATATTTATAGTGGGACAGAATCAATAATGAGTTCCTACCGGTTCTGTCGGTTCTTTGAACCGGCAGTAACAGCGGCGGGAGGCTCTGCCCATCCACCCAGACGTCATCCCAGAAGCTCTGCGCATGTGCAGACGCACCACGCGCAAGCACATCTCGTTGCGTGCCAGTAGGAAAGGTAAGTAGAACCCACTCCTGGACAGAATGTTAAAAAGAAGTAACACATTCTAATAAAGAATATTAATTCCAATAATATAACTACATTAGGCCGTGTTCAGCAACAGAAGTTATAAAAAAGATATCTTACTGTAGATAACCTATGAAAACATTCTCCACTAATCACATTACAATCATTATTATCAATTAGACAAAAATAAAGATATGAAATGTATTTAAAACAATGTAAGCAAACATTTCTTGAAAACCTATTGTCTAAGTACCATTGCTAAGAAAAGAACAACTAAATTTTTAGTAATTGAGGGTGAAGGTTCATTCTCTGAACCAACCAAACTTGTGGGTTGGTTTCCAAATGGTTCATTACAAGGTTAGGTAACATCTTCAATGGAGTTTAGGGGGTGTCACTGTTTTTCTGTTTATAAGGGCTTCGGTCAGCAGGTCTTGTGATGGGTCGGGTGTTGGTGTGTCAAGTGAGAGTCTTGTGATGGTGAGATTACATCAAGTGAGGGTTATTGGAAGATGAAGCACAGGTTGGGGGTACCTTGCATGGGTGTTTGGGCTTTTTTTTAGCAATTTTAGTAATTAGACAAGTCAATGTAAGAATACACTCTTTTAAAGGGGAGACAGTTTTAAATATTTAAATAATCACTTGGAATTATACCATAAACCATAGTCTGAAACAGTTTAAATGTATTAGGCATTTTGTGACACAAAAAAAGGAAAATACAAGATTGTTTTCTAATGTAAAATTTAAGTTTTGTAAATCTACATCATAAAAATTGATAAACTCCAATAAGCTTATTGATTTATTAAACATTTACAACCCTTTTCCTAGCACAGTCAATCAATTTGTAGCATCCAGTTTAATTCTATCCTTGTTTTAACAACTTGAATAAAGGCTCAATGAGTGGTAAGGAACATTTGTGATAATAATTCAGAATGTCTGTTGAAATTCTGCTTATTATACTGGGAAAATAGAGATAAAAATACCACATGATAATCATTATGCCAAATTTAAACTTGCATTGTGACAGGAGGTATCTCCTAAAAAAGTATTATAATTTTAATATAGAGCTATTAATTATAGCTCTATAACTCTCTATAACTAAAGAACTCTATAGCTCTTTAGTTAGAAAAACAATATGAATGTATTAAGATAGAAAACAAAAATCTGAGGAAATCACAATTACATCCATCATGAAAACAGTGGCTTTGTTAATTAACCTTGTGAGTTACAAACAGAAACATTGTAACATTTCATAATGACATCAAAAGATCATGTGTGTTATTATTATACAAATGGTGCACATATATGATACCATGACATCTGAATATATATAAGTGATATATTAATATGACAATATTATTGAATATATGTCAGCATCTGTCTCCTCCATCTGAGAAACTGACAATTTAGGAAGGATTAGAATTACTGTAAAGTAATGCCTCCTGTTCCCAAGCCTTGACAGTAGAGTAACCCAGATGGATACTATGATCAAAACATTACTGTTAAATATAGGAGGACCAGGTGAGAGTTCTCACCACACAATGTCCAGTCTTAGATCATCCACCATGACTTATACTTTTTCTGACCCATGGCCTGGCCTGAATCCTAGCTGAAAAGAATCCATATAATCTGTGTCTTCTATGATACTTTCCAACTGAAGAAACACAATCATGTCTACCTTCCTTGGCAAGGAAAGATTGTATGGTAATTGTGGATGGCAATTTTCTTATACAGTCAAAGGCAGAGAGTACATCTTTAAGACAAAGTGCATCAGTGCATTCCTACTTGTATATCCTTATTGCTTCATCAGTCACTGCCCAACAACCTTGTTTAGATTGATCCACCTCTCATTAGCAGATGAGAATAAGTGCTTTGACAATTTTGATCACTGAAATTCACTGAAATCTCAATTTTGTGTAGGCAGAATCTGATGATATAAAAGATATAAAATCTTCCAATATTATTTGGGTTCATTTCATGTAGTGGATTCTATGGAAGTGAGTTCTCCCTAATATACCGTATTTTTCAGACTATAAGACGCACCAAAATATAAGACGCACCTTAGTTTTTGGGGAGGAAAATAAGAAAAAGGCTGATTGGCAGGTGGATTGGCCTCCCAGAATACCTCCAATTAGTTGTTCCCAGAGGGAACTTTAACAGCAGGTTCGTTGGTTGTGAGCTCTGCATCTTGCTTTTTTTTCAGCCTCTCAAACCCCTGTTTGAGAGGCTGTTTTCAGTCACCAAAAAGCTCCGTTTGAGAGGCTGTTTTCAGCCACCAAAAGCTCTGTTTGAGAGGCTGTTTTCAGCCACCGAAAGCTCCTTTTCAGAGGCTTTTTTTTCAGCCACTCAAACCTCCGTTTGAGAGGTTGGTCGGGGCTATATTCAGTGTATAAGACGTACCGAAATTTTCACCCTCTTTTAAGGGGGGGGGGAAGGTGCGTCTTATACTCTGAAAAATATGGTATATTACGGAGAACTCACTTCTATAGAATCCACTACATGAAATGAACCCAAATAATATTGGAAGATTTCTTGTTTTTCTCATTGACTTTGCTTGTCAAAAGCTGACTAGGAAGGTTGCAAATAATGATCACATGTCTTCGGGACACTGCAATCATCATAAATATCTGCTGATTGTCAAGCACCCAAATACTGATCAAAGACTGTGGGGATGCTGCAACATTAGTAAGTAGGAGCCCAGTTTTAAGTCGCTTTTTTCAATGCTGTTGTAATTTTGAACAATTGCTAATCAAAAGGTTGTCAGTTGAGGACTACTTGCATTATGTCAAATTCACTGCTGATTTTGTTCCACTGATGCTCTAAGCCAGGGCTGTCAAACTCCCAGCCTGCGGGCCGGATGCATCCCACACTGCCCACGCCCAGGCCCATTTTAGTGAAGGGGAAAAAAAGTCTTGATACATCACGTGATGCCACCATGACGACATGAGTTTCACACCCCTGCTCAAAGCATACTTGATCCACCTAATAATAGTGAGCACAGAGAGCCTCCTGTCTAGTGCTTTGGTCACCTTCCAAAGCTAAATCTCAAAATCCTGTCAGGTCCCATAGATCCCTATCAGGACATTGCCATTCTGGTGGGGAGGGGGCCTGGAGGCATTCCTCAGTTAATAACCTTCTTCCTGGTGCCTATCTATCCTGTACTTTGATTTACCTTGCAGGGAATGTAAGGGGGGAGGGCCATCAGTTTTGTCTCAGCTCCGGAGTCCCCAGCAAGCAACGCCTGAGAACAGCTTCTTATCACCTTCTCAGCATGCGATTCTCAAAACACCTTCACACCTGCGGATTGGCTTACTTGACACCGGACTGAGGGGAGGGGTCTCTAACTTTTTTAACCTAACGGAATTGTGTGGGAATCTTCAGATCCTGCTTTCTTTGTCTTGCTATCACTTTCCTCTCAATAAAAGTTTCCTTTTGAAATACCAATCATTTCAAGAGTTCTACTTTCTTGACTTCCTGGGAACACAGCTAACTGAACACATGCACAGGGAAAAATCTCTGAAGGATTTCTCCCTGGGGTGTTGCTCTTCTGCCTTCTAACTGAAAGGACTGGTATCCCAGCAACTTTTGTGACCCACTCCATCAGGGTCTGTCGAAGAATTTCCCCTTGGAACCCTTCAATACAGCTATAAACCAGCACACTGAGTTGAACTCCGAAACTACCTGCATGCCAAAAGCTGGGAGGGGAAGGGCTGCAATCTGTTTGGGGGTTGAAGAAGCCATCGTTTTGAAATTCATCTTTCAAATGAACAGTAAGTTATATCTTCCTTTTCTTAATCACCTTCAGCGATTGCCAGTGCCATTTTAGGATTTCTTTTGTCTTAAAGAACAAGGAAGAAGGCTGCTAAAGAAAGCCAAATAAGGAAGTGTGCTGAGGGGGGGGGGGGGGCGCTGATGGTGAAA
>JANHFK010007716.1:15308-25599 GCA_036250565.1 Sibynophis collaris | reverse complement strand
CTATTGGTATTATATCACAGAGTGTATTGCTCTCAGGGCGGATGTCTTTCCTGTTTAAAATAACTATTTGATTTTACACCCCCCCAAAAAACAAATAAAACTGGTTTCAAAAAAAATAAAAATAAAGCTGAGGTTATCTTTAAAAGCCAAACTACAAATTTCTTTGATCAGATTTATAGTTTGTTCAGGTCTAATTCTCTTTTTAAACAACAAAACAGTGGTGAATGGTGAAATAAAAGCTAAATTAAGCAGCTGGGATTTCTAGACCATTTCATTCTTCTTCTCAGGACTGCAACTTTTGCAGCAAATAGGAACTTCAAGGAAAGAAGGGGGGAGGCAAGGGAACAGATCAGAAGGAAATTGATACAATTACAGTTTACACAATCCTAACTTGTATTCAGTTTTCATTCTCACTGGGATGTTTTCTTAAAAATATACTGCTATTTTAAATACAATTAATATTAAGGTCCACATCTTAGTTTAACTCTACGTAACAGCACAATCCATTGCAAGCTTATTCAGAAGGAAGCCCAACTATATCCAGTGAAGTTTAAACATTAAATGGGGTTAAGTTTAAGATTCCAGCCCTATTTGATTTAAAATCAGCAAATACTTTGGAAAAGGACATCTAATTTTATCTTACACATATGGATAGATCTCTCATTTTTCCTATTCCCAATTAGCCATAGTGTTAAATGACCTATATCTAGGATATTTAAACTAAATTAATAAATATTTTAAAATGTTAGCCCTTATCCTTTCAGTACATGCGTCAGTGAGAGTTCTAGTAATTTTTAATAAGAGGGGGACAACTTTTGAGGCTTTAAATGTTGAGAATTCTTGCATGTTCCACAATATTAAAAAAGCTACTTATCTCAACTTAATTATAACTTGCTAAATTGACCATTTAAAATGCCAATTCTTTTCTGAGTTATTTTAAGAAACCATCAAATCAAATGATAAAAAAGCTCTTTTCATGTCAAATACAGAACAGCCATGAAACATAGAAAATAGAAAGTATATCTGAATCCTGTGAAAGAAGTACACTTAGAAGATTTCCTTTTTTTTATGAATTTCTATTAAAGAAAAAAAAGTTGCACATAATCATAGTTTTCTTTTTAGTTATGTTATGTGAAAAAAAATCCACCACATTAACATCTTAATAGTTCTTGGTTGGGTATCAAAAACAGAGTAAGACTCAAACAAACAAAGCAAAGGTAAGCATCAAACCAAAAAAGGTATAATAATATCCTTTATTACCAGTAATTCATTGACATTTAAGATTATTTAGTTTAGTCGTTAATGTGCTGGTCTAAGAACCAGAAACTGTCAGCCCTCATCCCGTTTAAGTATGAAAATTGGCTCGGTGACTTTATATCTCAGCCCAACTCAGGGCTGTTATGGGAAAAATAGGATGAAGGAGCATTATGTGTGTTTGCTGCCTTGAGTTATTTATAAACAATAATAAAGGCAGGATAAAAATCAAGTAAATCATTAACTGCCAGAATTCCACAATCAAGTATGTTGGTAAGTCTAGAAGTGGAAATCCACACAATTTAAAATTGCTAAGATTGCCCATCATATTGATAAGGCAGAATGGATAAGAATGTAGGTACTATAACAGTCTGAAATAAGAACATTTGATTGTGTAAAAGGACACAAGGTCTTATGTCTATGCCACATCTCAATACTTGCTATACTTGCCATATTTCTTGTCAAATAGCTAGATTTTAATTATAATGCTCTATCATAAACTAAATCCATGCCTATGATGTTATGTTCATCATCTATCTCTTAAAACTGTAATAGATACAAAAATTTCAATTCAGTAAATGCACTCAGCACTCAAACTAAATTTTCATTCAAATTTCTACTTAAGACTTGAATTCCTTTTCAGCGCTCTTCAACTCTGACCCAGCTGTACTCCCTCCTTCATTGAAAAGGGCAAAGACAACAGCCCAGCAAGTGGGACAGAGAAAACAGACTTCTTTTGTTCACATTTTTCCTTTCAGTTTTCTATTGAGGTAAATAAGTGAATAGCTCAGCCAGCCTTTAGTGGTTCTAAAGAAAGCTAGCCTAAATGTACACCCACATCAACATAGAACAGTATCATGAAGCTTGAAAGACATGTTAGCCTTGCAAAACTTTTCAAGGTTAATTGATAAAGTGGTATTTACACACATATTCTCAGTATCAATCATATTTGATGAAAAACACATTTTATTTTAAATTACATCTTCTGATATTTTAAAATCTGCATGCAAATCTTAGTGCATACAGATGCATTAAATATGAATATTTAATCTGTACTGTAGATTGTGACATCTATATTCTTTTTTCAGCTTACACATCTAAAAAAAAGTCTTTAGTTGAATTTTAGTTGAATTTTACCAGCCTGAGAATGCAAACTAAAACTAAAACTTTAAATTAAGCTCCATCATTTTTTCTAATGTTACTTGTTCTTACATTCTATCCTCTCAATTACAGTATATATTTAAAATCTGACAATTTAAATTATAATATGCTAACTCTTGGAACCTTAATGGACGATCACATAAACATAAGTCAGCAATGTACAGCAGTAGCCAAAAAAGCTAATACAATCCTTCATTGTATAAACAGAGGCACAGAATCAAAATCACATGAATTATTAGTGCCGCTTAATAAGACCATACCTAGAATACTGCATCCAGTTGTGGTCACATTACAACAAAGATGTTGAGACTTTGGAAAAAGTGCAAAGAAGAGCAACTAAGATTATTAAAGGCCTGGAGACCAAATATATGAAGAACATCTGCAGGATTTGGATTGGCTAAAGAAAAGAAAAAATAGGGGTGACCTGATAGCAGCATTCCAATTTTGAGGGGCTGCCACAAAGAAGAGGGGGTCAAATTATTCTCTAAAGACCAGAGGGCAGGACAAGAAATAATGGTTGGAAACTAATCAAAGAGAGAAACAACCTGGAATTAAGGGGAAACTTCCTAACAGTGAAGACAACTAAACAGGAGAACAACTTGCCTCCAGAAATAATCTGCACTCCATAACATAATCTGGACTGGATCTTATCTTCGGGAAAACATGGTAGAAATCTGGTTGGTTGTTGTACTAGAATGTCAGGAAATAATCTTATGATTCATACTGCTTATATAATTTACTTAATGCCTAATGCATGATATACTGAGATATATACATACATACATACATGCATGCATGCATACATAGGTTCCAAAAGATGCATTAGGGGTTATTTTCAGAAAAACATGGTATCAAGCTCATCGACCTGAATGTGTGCCCCCGCCCTGGCACATGCAGAAGAGGCAGCAAGCGCAAGGGGGCCAATGGTGTCTGGCAGCAGCTGCAGCCCTCTGGCCCCTTGGCCAGCACACTCTGTGGTCTGCGCAGCCCATGTAGTGCAGATGAGTCACAGTGCTGTAACTGCCGGGAGGTCCAAGCACCAGGTGGAAGCATAGGGGCAGGGGGAAGGCACATGATCCGGCCCACTGGATACACCACATGGCTGCCTGACCAGTCATGGCCGCAGGCAAAGACAATGGGACAGAGCGGACAAGTGATCGTGCAGCCGCTCGCCCACTCCATCCTGTCTGTCTTTGCTTGCCCACAGTTACAACAGGTCAGGCAGCCATGCAGCGTGTCCAGTGAGCCAGATGGTGTGCCTCTCCCATGCCACTGCCTGCTGCTGATGCTGCCGCCGTGAGAAAAGACAAGGCAGCTGGCAGGGCAGGGGGCACCAAGCTGCTGCCCCTGTGCACTCAGCCCCCGCTGCACAATATCATCCTCCAGCTCCGCTACACACTCGGAATAAGACTCCTGTGATCAGCCACCCACTCCACCCCACCATCTCTCTTTGCTTTCCCAAGGCTGTAATGGAGCAGGCAGACACAGGGCCCATACGGCAGGCCGGATTGCGTGCTTCTTCCTAAACATCTGCCTCCACCTGCTGCTTGGAAGGCTGGCTTGGCGGTTGCACTGCTCGGACTCACCTGTAGTGTGAGGGCTGTGCAACCAACGGGCTGGCAGACTGCAGCTGATGCCAGACACCGTCGCCCCCACGTGCTCACTGGCTCCTGTGCTGGCTGTGCTCACCTACCCCAGATCTGAGTGTGTCTTACTGAATGTGAAGGTATAAGGTAATTTTTGCAAAGGTTGCATGTAAGATAATAAAGAATAACAAGATTTGTGAACAAAGTTTGAAACTGAACGATGTATATGTTTGAATTACAAGGAAACTGGTGACAGTGTGCAAACAATATTTTCAAATGAACCAAAGCATAATGGGTGTGCACACTTGTTGCACATAAGGCTGGATCATGCAAGCTTTAATGTATTACAGAAAATGCCTGTCCTGGCTGTAGGTTTGAATGTAAAAGATTGTGGGGCTTATTTTGAGGGGCTTATTTTTGGAAGTAGGACTTGTATTACAAGCATCCTAAAAAATCATGCTAGGGCTTATTTTCTAGTTGGGTCTTATTTTCAGGGAAACACAGTATGGTTAAATTGTATTAAGATATTTAATAGCTGGAAAGTTGGACAATGAGTAAGAACATACAGTATCGCTAATTGGTTAAAGCAAGCTGGCCACTGCATGAGGGAATCTGAGCTGTGATTGGTTGCTGAATATAAAGGGGGAGTTTCCTTCTTTCCCATATTTTTCCTCTGTGTGCTGTGTGTGCTTTCTGTAATTTGCTTCCTGATGTTCCTGCTGTGTTGATTTACCTGATGATTCTCCTGTTTGCCTACCTTATTTACTGTAAATATATTTATTTATATAAAACAAGAAGTTCTTGTCAGCAGCTCTGATTCCATTTGGACACCAGCTGCGCAATTCTGACAGGTTATGGGCCCAGAAGCGCCCTGAAACATCAGTAGTATTTTTCTGAGGTAAGAGTTTCTTTGTGACCCTTAGGGAGGTTAATGTCTATTGGCCTGTAAAGACAGCACAATGCTATTTATTACAGGAATGGGAAGAGCATTTTCTGTGGTTCATTTTAATGAGATGAATTTTTTCTCACAGAGCCTAAAGATCGAGATGCTTCTGCAGAGGGAGGATTTGTGAACAGTTGTAAGCAATTCTCCAGATCTCAATATGGAGGGGAAAAGACAAAGTGAAAAGGCTAGCCAGCATAATTTTGTGCTTGGAAGATAGTCAAGTAATATACATGTGTGGGCTTACATCTGCTAGAGAATGGTGGCTAGCCTTACGCAGAATTTATATAAAGGAGACTTCAAGCAGCAAAGTTACTCTCACCAGAAAACTTTATAGAGCAAGGCTACAGTCTGGAGAAGGTGTGTCAGATCACCTCCAGTTTATGAGGAAAACATTCCTTGAATTAGAAAAGCAAGGAATTATATTTTCAGAAGAACATGTTAGAATGACGTGTTAGCAACAAGCTTTGAGTCCATGAATGAGCATAATTTAACTATGAACTATGTGACTGGGAGAAAAGACTAGAAAGAGGCAATAGTAATTTACACCTCAGTCAGAAAAGAACTGTTTTCAAGCTAAATAACAAAGTGGGAGATAAAGTTTGTGTAGTGAAATGCTGCTTTGCATGTGGATCCACTCAGCATATCTGCAAAAAATGCCCAGATTCAAGTAAGAAAGAGAAAGCAGAAACAGAAGAAAGAATAGATTTCTGTGGTGAAGGAAAACAACAAAGACACTAACGACATTTAATTGTTGGACAGTGGGGAAAGTGAGCAAATTGTAAATAACCCAAAACTTTTTTCTAGTCTGGGAACAGCTGCCCAGGAATATATAATTCTGGCAAATGGTAATCATTCTTTTGTGCAAGGGCAAACAACTGTGTATGTACCATGTATTGGTAAATCATTTGATAAAATTTTATGTGTACCAGAGTTAGATCACAATTTGCTGAGTATGTCTTGCTGAGGATATAAGGTAATTTTTGCATGTAAGATCATAAAGAATAACAAGATGTGTGAACGAAATTGAACAATTTAAATGTTTTGAACTACAAGGAAACTGGTGGCAGTGTGCAAACAATATTTTCAAATGAACCAAAGCATAATGGGTGTGCACATTTGTTGTACATAAGTCATGCAAGCTTTAACATATTATAGAAAATGCCTGACCTGGCTGTAGGTTTGAATGTAAAAGACTGTGACAATTATTTGGATTGTGCTATTTGCAAAGTAGCGAAATCGAAAGTATACAGTCAGCAAAGGAGGGAAAGAAAATCAAAGATTTCTTCAGTTAGTGCAGGGGTCTGCAATCTTAAACATTCAAAGAGCCATTTGGACCCATTTCCCACAGAAAAGAAAACACCAGGAGCCACAAAACCCTTCCTGTGCCTGACTATTTCTTGAGCAGCCACAAAACTAGCAGATGTAGTTGAATTAAACGTTCTGTTTTCTTCTGAAACTTTTCTTTTCTTGGATTTATCCATGGTTGGCCTACTGGTGATTGAAAAGCTCAATAAATTGTGTGCTGGCAGGTCGCACATTGGCAGTTGTGACACATATTTTGAGTGACAGGGAGCAACAGCAGAGGGGTGAAAGAGCCACATGCGGCTCCAGAGCCGCAGGTTGCTGACCCCTGAGTTAGTGCATGCTGATTTAATTCACCCTCTATCCCCATCAATCTAGATTACTCTAGATATGGATTTTGCTATTTACTAAAAAGCAAAACTGAAGTGTTTCAACCATTTAAACAATGGATAATTTTTTGTAGAGAGGAGATATAATCAAAGGGTATGTCAGCTACAAAGGAACAAGGCACCACCCAATCCCAGACTCCCACTTTCAACTGCAACCAGCACATTTGCCTACTACTTATTTTGTCACTACAGAGTATTAATGCATGAAATAACTGCAGCCATTTGCTCAAAAAGAATTCACACCTGTAGCATTTCAGGGGCTGTGCCAGAGCATGTTGAGCCAGACACCCAGACTTGAGCCCAGCCCTGAATGCTAAAAAGAATGGGCTGATGTTGCTGTGGCTGTCAGAATAAGGATGTGCACAACTGAGGCACACCCACACAGCAAGAGAAAGGAAGAATGAGATTACTCTACCCTTAGGATTCCAGTGCATGACAAAAATGCTGTCAGGGGCTGTGCCAGAGCAGGTTGAGCCCGACACCCAAACTTGAGCCCAGCCCTGAATGCTAAAAAGGATGGGCCGATGTTGCTGTGGCTGTCAGAATAAGGATGTGCACAACTGAGGCACACCCACACAGCAAGAGAAAGAAAGAGATTACTCTACCGTTAGGACTCCAGTTCATGACAGAAATGCCAGGCCTTGAGGTGACATGAGCTTCAACTGCTACAACTGCAAGCACCGATTGCAAAACCAGGGATTCGATGCCGTGTATCATCAAAACACCTCAGACTAAAGCAAAAAGGGAAATCCAGAGGCAGAAGGAAATAGGCAGACAGTGTGGTAGGAAGGAGAGGAAGGAAGACATGCCTCGATGTCTTCCTTCTCGGCCCTATCGCACCCCTCCATGCATGGCAATTTTTGCACAAGACCGGGCTTGCCCTGGGACTTTTTCAGTTTCCCTTTAAGACCCCATCATGGACAAATATAGGTGACCATAATTCGCCTGCCGCCTAGGTTTTCGGCATCTTGAAAAGGCAGGTGGAAAGCAGGGAGAACTTGGAAACAGCTCTCCCTCCTTACCGCCTGGCTTCTGGAGGGTGGATCCCAGGCAATGAGTCTGTCCCCACAAAACGGCGGCTGCCGGTTGCCATGGGGAGCTGCGAGAGAAGATTAGCTCGCAGCCCTTGCTGCCGGAGCAGCTACTCAGCCCCGGGTCTCCCAGGGTCTTTTCGAGGCGACCGAACCGGCTGGGTGCGGAGCTAGCGGCGGATGACAGCCACATCGCCTCGCCCCGCACCTCAGCTCGTATAAAACTACTGCTAGGAAGGAGCGCAGACACATCCCACCCCCTCCCACCCCCCAATGCTAAGAGACATTCGACACTCACAGCCACAGCCTCTGGTTGCAGAGCAGGATGCCGTATCGACAGAAAGCGCCTCCTCTTCTGCTAGGGAAAACCGCTGGTTCTCGCGCAAACTCCCACCAGCTTAATAGAGAAAGGGTCGCTCGAGCAAAGCGAAGCAAAAGGAAAGCCAGCAGGCGCGCTCTTGTGCTCCCGAGCCTATCGCCTCCCCATTTCGACTGAGCCAGCCCGGCGCGCGCGCGCCCGCCTGAGGTAAAGAGGCGGCGGGGGGGGAGGGCTGTGCGCCTGCGAGGGTTCGCCCGCTTCAGACACCGCGCGAGTCGTGTCCTCGTCTGCGGGTCAGGCTTTTGGCCACACCTTGTGGTGCGCACTCTCGCAGAGGCACACGCTCGCCCACCCATCCTCCCGGCCTGTAACCGCGTCGGCCTAAAGTTTAGTCGTGCGACGGCGACCGCTGCTACAGACACTGCAAGTGGATTGAGTTTATTTAGCATATTTATTGTAATGAATGCAGGAGGCAGGATTTGCGCGCCTACTGTCTTGTTGCAGAGTTGTTAGAAGGTACTTTTCTCCGGTGCGAGGTGGTAGCAACAGAATGTATGCACTGGCCCTCAACGCGCTGCTCAAATTCAGCCCTAAGCTTTTAGTATGAAAATAAGAGATTCCTTGTATCGATTAATTGTTGCTGCTTAAAGGTAGTCTGGTGTATGTTGGGTTATTGTTGTGTTGTTTTTTAAATGTTCCAAATAATAAAAATATGTGTCGATGTTTTAAAGCTAATAAGCCATGAACTCTAATCTACTGTGAAAATAGCCTTGACATTAAAAATGACCAGGATGACTTTGTGCCAATGCAAATGTGCCTCCCACATAGATAGCATTGCACACACAATGACTGGACAAGCATGTTCTCACTCATACTGTCACTGAATTAGAATGCATGAATTTAATGCACACACATTCTTCCCTGGTTACCTGGGCAGTCAAATGCATTAGACAGTCACATAAGAAACTTCCCTAAACAAGTGCTGAAAATTAGCCTAAAAGTGTGAGATATAAAACCCCCAAATTGTATACTCACAATTCAAAGACAGGTCTGGTTCACAAAATCAAGGGTTTATTTGAAAAAAGATTGAAAAAGCGGTTGCAAGCATAGCCTCTTAGTCCCTTCCCAAATGGATTGAGTTCAAAGAGAACAAAAAGCAGTTTTCAAGCTATACATTTTATATTCCTACACAATACACACCACACCTAAGAAGTCCTCCCAACTCCCTTTTATTCTCCTAAGTCATTCTCCAAGGTGTTTTACACTTTAAAAGAGTCATCTTGACATTTCCTGCCTAACAACAACTATCTTATCATGTTTTCTTTTAAATTTCATCTTGAGCGGATGTTCCTTTCTTATTGATAGTGGTCTTGCCCAAGGTGTAGGTTCCTGTCTCCAAGGGTGCTTTTAGCAAGTCATTACATATTTTCTCTACTGATTACCATTTGTGGTCATTTGCAATGGCAGAAAACAACAGACAGAGAGTCTCACACCTTAGTGGTACATTTTACACACTTATAAAAGAGTAACTTTTCATTTGTGTCCTTTAAATCAACCCTTTTTCTTTTCCACCTGTTATACTTGTAATAATTCATAATTTCGCAGGTTTTCTTTGGGTTCATATGGAGGCAGGTTTTTATATTCCGGATCTTCTGTCCCCAACCTCTGTTTTCCTACCTTCGTTATTAACATAGTTTCCTTTTTCCCACTCTCTATTGTAGTTGTTATTAAAGTCATGCTTTTCATTGTCCATTTTATTAGCAGTTGTATAAGAGGAATCAAACATGGTAAAAACATAACAGTCAGGAATCCTAATATTACAAATTTTGCTACTTCTTTCCAATTTGAGAACCATCTTCTAAACCAGTTGTTTACTCCATCCCTTCCAAGTTTGGACATGAGCTAATTTTATCATCCTGTCTGTAATTTCCTTTACTACCTTATCACTCTTTTCTATTTCAATGCAGCAATTACTCAAATTAATTTTTCCACACACACCTCCTTCTTGGGTTAGTCTAAGGCTAACCTGTTCTGCATGATGTGGGTTCAAGACTTTACACCAGGGGTCCTCAAACTTTTTAAACTGTGCCAATTCACGGTCCCTCAGACTGTTGGAGGGCTAGGTGGGCATGGCTAGGTCATGTGACTAGGTAGGTGTGGCCAATTTAAAAGTCCATTGAACAATGCGCACAAATTAAACATTAATTTGTTTTGCTCCTGGGGGTGTTTTATTTGCTTTTGTTTGTATGTTGCTCTTTTGGTTGCCTTTTCTTTTTACTAGATCGTTTTTTCAGTTGTTTAGG
>JANHFK010007705.1:106705-119865 GCA_036250565.1 Sibynophis collaris | reverse complement strand
CCCACCCCCTCCAAAGCCCCCCCAACAGATGTTGCAAATTGGAGGAACCAGCTTTATCCAGCCAACCCAACCGATATTTTTCTTTCTTTCTCCCTCTCTCGCTTTCTGTCAACGCCAGCCTAGGAGTAGTTACCTACTTCTTCCTGTAAGGCTTCAGGCTATGCACCTGGAATATGAGAAAGTGATGCCTGTTAAAATATGTATTTTCCAGAAGGGATGAACATCAGAACAAGATTTGCTTGGAAATGTCCCTTCCCATTAATGGATTTTCCCAGCCTGGCCCCACCTTCCTGTAGGCACCAAAGAGAAAATATAATTCAGGTGGGCTTTGGAATTTCTCCTCCTTCGTCCTTTATTCCAGAAAGGAGGGGCATCTTGGTAAAAAGTAAAGTCCCCGGACAACTCCAAAGGGGGAGGATTTCGGCACTGTAAAGAATACATTAAGTGCAATATTTTCCCCAGACTTATTGCATCTGCATTGTTTCTCAGGAGGTGAGAAAATTCATTTCTGATGACACCAATAGTAATTCAACAATGAGCTAGCAGTGGTCACAGATGGTAATTAAGCCAAGCGTTGTTCTATCGATGTATCACACAGGAATGTAAACATTCCTGAGATGCTGCCTGGAAGCGCTTTCAATATCTGAAATAATCAACATTCAGTGATACTATTAATAGCAGTAGGCATGATTTTAGTTTGCAGTGAAGGTGTGCATGGTATCAGTAGAGTTCCTGCACTAATATATACATGTGATCAATAAACAGTTCAAAAGAATGTTTTACCCCAACTTAACCAATCAAATGAAAAAATTCTAAAAATGGGCTTTGTGGATGTTTTCAGTGATGAGATAAATCAACAGGGGGTCTTTGAGAAGATGGGTGACTCCGTGATGCAGATGGAGAAAGATTGCCTCTCAGTGGGGAAGCAGTGGGTCAGTTTGGTTTCCAGCATCCCCCAGGCAGGGCTGGAAAAGGCACCTCCTTTGAGAACTATGAACATTTGATGGAGGCTACCTTGATTGTTCAAGATGACCAATGATCAGATCCAGTAAAAGGCAGGCCTCTGGTTTCTCATCCATGGAGAATCTACCTTATGTTCAGATATCTTCAGCAGTGATTTTTATTATTCAATGTTTCACAGAACTGCACTGTACCACCCTCAGTTGGACAATACCCCTCAAAGATAACACAGAATATACTGCATACAATATAGTGAGCCTATTATCAGCCAAATGGCAAGAACAATTGTATACAAACCTAGCCAGACGGCAAAGTTTACATGCTTAATTGCATCACAAGCAGAGATTCTCTTGATGAGCTATACTTATTCTTTCATTGTGATGGGTAATGTTAACATTTTGCTTCTATTGCCCAGTATCCATCACCGTTTGTTATTTTTATATCCACATTTCTGATAGGTTGGAGTAAAACACACAGACAAAATATCTTCAGTTGAGTTTCAATTTTAAAAGTCACTTAAATTATGATATCATCATGGCTAAGAAATAAAACGGTGTCTCCTTCAGCTGCCAAATGCTAAATGCATTTATCTGAGCAAAAACACTACTTTGTTATTGAAATGTATCTTGAAAGTAATCAAAAACCGAGAATCCGTGATTTAAAAAATATGTTTTAAGCTTTATGACTGTGAGATTTTTAAAGGGTATGTCTTAAAAGATATATTTAATGGTTTAAATTGTTGCTAGAGAGAAAATTATTATATAATTAATGAATGGTCACTCAATGCTTATCTACTTGTCTACTTTGAAGTAAATACTTTTGAGTTAATTGATAAAATTTGTAGAATTACAATCTATTTTTACATTTTAACGTGCATATGATTCAGTCTTTGATGTATAAGTATATTTTAAAGATCATAAATACTTGTATATTAATTCTTTGAACAATGGGTCTTATCTAAAGAACCAAATGATCCTCAGACTAAAATATCAAATAAAGCAAAGGACTGGTCACAAGAGCTAGATGGTTATAATAAAACTATTGCAATGTATCCCATACCTGTAGCGTATCATATAATAATTGATATAAATATTATAACTTTAAGAGACAGGTTACTAAGTTTATGAATACACAGTGGACTGGGTTTTATCTCTAAAAAACAGCTCCGGGAGTCTATTCCACAGTAGTCCATTGGATAAAATAACAGAATAGTTAAATTTGGAGAACCCCACCCCCCCCTTTTAACAAGAGGTAGAAAATCCAGTTACTTTCATATATCAATAGCACTTAGACATATACTGTTTTACAGCCCTCTCTAAGTGGTTTACGGAGTCAACATATTACCCCCAAATATTCTAATTTTACCGACTTTGGATGGATGGAAGGTTGAGTCAACCTCAAGCCGGTTGGGATCGAACTGCTGGCAGTGAGGGGTGAGTTAGCCTGCAATACTGCACTCTAATCACTGTGCCACCATGGCTCTAACTGTATATAAATATAGTTACTGCATCAAGCTGAATGTACTGCATTAAAAAAAATGGGGGAAAGAATGTTTGAGGCACTTTGAATGTCTCAGTCATAAACCAAATTTTGGTATGCCAGATTAAGAAAAACAAAATTGCAAAAAAAATAAAGGGGGGATAAATTAATAAGGATTTAGGATTTTCTAATATGATCCCATATTTCTCAGAATCATTATAACATCTCAGACCAGTACTATTAAGTGTCACATATTATGTAGCTCCTGAAATGTTCTTTTCTCAACAACTGAGTATAAGATCTCTAATAATCTTACAATCCTGGTTCTACTGCAGGACATCCTAAATGGTTTATAGGGAAAAGCAGCTTTTCTTCTCCAAAACCTACAATGGGAACTTATTCAGAATAATAAATCAACAAACAGAATACAAATCCAGTATGGAATAACTAATTCTATTCCTTTAGTCTTTGAACTAAATGAACAGTGGATTTGAACAATGGATTCATTTCTCAGGACCAGTAATAAATCCTTTTACATAGAAGCCACCACAGGTCCTCTAAGGAAAAAATGACCATTCCTGCTCATGGCTGTCCTTCTTCTTTATCATAAACTATCAAAACCAATTGCTCCATAAAGAAGTGTCAACCAGATAGGAAACAAGACTAGATAATGGCAATAACCCATGGTGACTATTGAGCCTGTGACTGTTACCTTCGAAACACCTCTTGAGAACATTAAAAATGATTCTCTGTTGTGTAAGCAATAACAAATTTCCCTTTTGGAATGTCCTTAAACCCGTTAAATATGTCTGAGGCAGAAGTTTGTTTTTCACTAGATTTAAGAAGTTATTCCCCTGGATTTCTGTTAGACCTTTCTCAGCCTGCCCTTTTAAGTAAGCATTTCTCAGATCTGGGGTTGTCTGGACACAAAAAGTAAAGAGATGCATTATTAATTGTTGACAGATTATTATGCGTCTTTGTCAAGGTGAGGGCAGAATCCAGGACTGCTGGAGCTAAGAAAGTACTCTGCAAGGAATTATATTACCCCTAACTTCAAAAGGTAAACAACACCATCTCTGTTCTTCTCCCTAGAAAAAAGTCCCATTTAATTTAATTGAATTATTACACTCATGTAAGATCGTGTAGCCTGAGGCAATAAATAGGTGGGTGGGCAGAGCCTCCTGCTACTACCGGTTCCCATGATCTGGAGCAGACCAGTAGAAACCCACCACTGGTATATTTATAGATGCTGAAAGAAACAAAAGCTCAATTCTCCAGTCCCAAAACTGCGGGGGGGGGGGGATCTGGAAAATTTTATGACTGTGCCTTTTAGAGACAGAGAGGGTCATTTTGGTCATCTGCAGTTCATATTTAAGGATACCCAGTTACTGTTCAGTGCATGACTGACATGTCAAGAAGTAATGAATGGAAGCTTAACAAAGAGATGGGGAGGAGGTAGGTTCTACTTAGCTATCAGAATGGATCCTGGTACAACAGGGTGCTTGTCGAGGTTTCCATATACTGTAACCTGCTCCATTAAATTTCTCCTGCCCTGTGTTTTTTTTCCCTTTCCCCCTCCCAATAGTTAACATTTAATGACAATGAGAATACTCAGGTCCTTTGGGAGGGAAGGTGGCTTGCAGTTTTCTTGGCTAGTGGTTTCAGACGTGGTTTGCCCTTGCCTCCTTCCTAGGGCTGTGAGGAAGTGACTGCCCAAGATCACCTAACTGGCTTTGTGCTTAAGGTGGGACTAGAACTCACCATCTTCCGATTTCTAGCTCAGCACCTTAAACATTAAATCAGAGCTGAAGTGGCACAGTGATTAGAATGCAGTACTGCAGGCTACTTCTGCTGATTGCCAGTTGCCAGCAGTTCGGCAGTTCGATTTTCACCGGCTCAAGGTTGACTCCGCCTTCCATCCTTCTGAGGTCAGTAAAATGAGGAGCCAGATTGTTGAGGGTAATATGCTGACTCTGTAAAACTGCTTAGAGTGGGCTGTAAAAGCACTGTAAAGCGGCATATAAGTCTAAGTACTATTGCCATTGCTATCATACCGGCTCTCTAAACCAGCAGTTCCCAACCTTTCCAGCTTGGCAACCCGGCAGTGGCAGGCGCATGCACACGTGCACAGCTCCATTTGTGTTAGCAGCAGGTGCACCTTCCATTCATGTGAATGGAGCTTCACACACAAGCGTAAGCATTACTGCTCGTGTGAGTAAAGTTTCGAGCGCAAGAACAATCACTCTTGTACTGCTTGTGCGAGTGGAGCTTCACGCATGCGCATTTGACCATCAATGGTGTAGGCTGGTTTTAAAGAGGCCATGGCCCTGGGGTGGAGGACCTCTGCTCTAAACTCCTATTAGGAAGAACTAATTTGGAAGAATACAGGACGCCAGCTAAAAGAGGACAGAGGCATTCATTTTTTTAGCTCCCCGACTTTGATGATGTTCTGTGGGCTTAGCGGAAGCTTGATTCATATTTTCCTGAGCAATGCAGATCATCAGCTTACAAAACCTTGAACAGAATTCATCTAAAAAAATGGTTAAAATAAATAAAGTTACCACTTGGAAAGTAACAAAATTTACTCTTATTGTCGAGAGACACATAGGACTCCAAGTTTGCTGTTTGCATATAGCATATAAAAAGTATAATCTTAGACGACTTCTGGACTTTACAGTGTAGTTACACAAACTCCACACAGTACCTATAAAACTATGCAATGTAAACAGATGGCACTCCTATCTCAAATCAATTCCCTGATACCCGAATGGTAGGATACCTGAAACAGGTATATTCCCTCCGGGTGACCCTATAGAGACCTGAACAGTGAAGGCAATGTTTTGAAATGAATCTCGCCTCTGGAGAAAAGACTTGCTAAAATACAGCATCAGGTATCATTGCCTGGGGGTTTGGATAGACAATAACGGCCTGCATCTGGAAAAGCCCTCTGAGGGATTCCAAAAAGGAGTTGGTTTACATGCTATTTTCCCCCATGCCTATCACAGGCAGATCTTTCCAGAGCCAACTGAGAGATGTTGACAAACAGGGCAAGCAATCAGTGTGCCTAATCTAGTACACTAGATTAACTTTTCGAAAACATTTGAAAAGTTTTCTCACACTTCTTACAGAGCAAAGAAATTTGAAGCAGATGCCTCCATGGATATTATCCAGGACTTTTGTTTTCTACGGGGATTTACAAAGAAAGGAAAAGAGAGTCGTCCAAAGCTCATTAAAGGCAAAGAATTAGTCCTTAAGAAAGTGCAAACAACTCTTGGCCAAACTTTCTTTCTTTACTCAAAAGGCATCATAGCGTAACCCTCAAGAAGCATTCACGCTCTATATTCTCCTGTTTCGTGTGTTCAGTGCACTGCTCTCTGTATTGAACGACGAGGTTAGAAAATTCTGATCTTAGTGGTGACAATAACTATTTGGCTTTAAGCCAAGTCAATGCCTTGATTTCTCTAGCTGCTCAAAAAGGTGAGATAACATTCCCAAGCCTTTGGAGGTATTTGGCTTCTGGTAATTATAATCTTTCTCAGTTGTTTATTTTCTTATCAGGAGCCACACACCTGAATACTATATTCTGATTTACTTTTCAAACACTGGGAAATGGTGACAGCCCTTTAAGTGGAGTAGAAAATACAGTAAGAGGATAGTCCCAATTATCTAGAAATACCCAGGGGTGCCTGTCTGTTTGTCTGTATGAGTGTTAGAAGGAAGATGATTATTTATCATGGTTAAAATAGCAAAACCATACATTTTGTTTGCTTGGACCCTGTGTTAAAAGATAACATTTCTCCACAGGTTGCCAACTAACCAATCTATTATTTTAATAGCAGATTGATCTCCAATCATTATCATATCTCACAAGTTCACCTGTTCGTTCATACAGATCATTATGCTGCTACTGTATGGGACAAGAACAGGCCAAAATATTATTTTTTGATTATTTGGTTTTACAGTCCACAAATTTAGCGGGAAATATAGCAAGATAAGTAATTTCTAAGATTGCAGGCTACACTAACTACATCTTTTTCGAAATGTCTTCTTTTTCCATTTATGAACACAATGGCATATCAAGTGTTTTCTGCGAGTCTTTTTCCTGGGAACACAACAACATTCATTTGGACTCAACTTCAGACTGAATGAGTCAATATGACACAGCAACCTAAACTTTAAACTAGAGATATTTTCAGAGATGGATGTTGGTTTTCCAGTTCTAGGTGCATTTCTTGCACAGCAGAAGCCAAAAAGACAGACTCACGTGTGGGTGGTGTTTCAGCCAGAAGCACAGCATGTGGAAGAGGATTAAGCACTTCTTTAAATACTTCAGTCTCCTGGTTGTGATTGGACCTGCACGCAACCACTCTTTTAAAAGAGGGAGGGAGGAAAACGTGAGATGACATTTAAGGGGGGAAAAATTCTAGCACTGTTCTGGAGTTGGAAAGGGCCATTTAGATCCCTGAGATGAATATATTGGACAATACCTTTATGAGTACTCAAATCCAAATTAAAGCACACACACACACACACACACACAGCCATCAAACGATGCTGATTGAACATAGCCCCCAACAGAACTTAATAACTATCTGGGCCTGGTTTCTTGCTGAACTCCTCTTACTGTGTAGATCAGGGGTAGGTTCTACTTACCTTCGCTACCGGATCGCAATGGGAACACAAGCGCGAGTGTGCTCGTTTCGCTCACGTGTAGCGCTTCTGCGCATGCACAAAGTGTCCGTGATGACATCTGGGAGGGTTGGCGGAGCCTCCTGCCGTCATTACTTACTGGTTCTAAGAACTGGACAGAACCGGTAGGAACCCACTACTGGTCTAGATGTTCTTTCTAGCATTCAATCTGTAACTCGGGGTTATTATTCCATGATCTGTGTTGTATTCCAAGATTATTTTTTTAAAAAACCAAGTCTTAATTATCTTCTGTGTGATAATGTTTCAGTTTTATAAAAAGTCCCTTCCATTCTATTTTTCTTCACAAATTTAGTTCCTCATCTCCCATTTGTTCACCTGAGATCTGAATCACTTCTTCCAAATCATCGTACAGCTCTACTGATATATCTCTGCATTCAGTGTATTGAAGTCTGCAATCTAGCAGTCATCTATAAATATGATTAAATTCAAATTCAAATAGGAATTTGCACGACTACCCTTCTCTTTCATTTCTTAATGCCAACAATTCTAGCATTACATTTTCACATTCACAGTCTTCCCTATTAGTTGGGATCAAGTCAAGATTAGCTGATTGCTTTCAGCAAGATATCGCAATAATTTCTTGGAAGGACTATGCTTTGCAAAATTTAACACTAGGGTAATTGAGATGGAATTATTTGAGCCCAGGAATGAAAATGGACTTTCCAAAATATTGGAGATTAACATTTGGTGATATCAAATAAACTGCTGGTATATTCTCCGTTAAATCAAGATTCCAAATATATATTTGGTATAAGATGTTTTGATATATATATATATATGTTTCTCCCTCCCTGTTTTTCGCCCTCCCCAGGCTCCAGAGGTTTTCTAGGAGTCTGGGGAGGGTGAAAACAGCCTTCCCCACCCCCCGGAGGCCCTCCAAAGGTTGGAAACTTCCCGTTTCCCGATTTCTGGTGGGACCGGAAGGCCCAAAAATCAGATGTGCTTGCTGGAGCTGAACTAGGGCAATGCTCGTGTGCCCACAGATATGGCTCCGGGTGCCACCGGTGGCACATGTGCCATAGGTTCACCATCACAGATCTAGAAGATTGAGAATTTCCATAGACAGATGACCAGAAAACTTTCTTCTACCAGAGGGGCAGAAATAGCATTCTTGAGCAAGTAATATACCCATCATATTACTTATTCAGAAGTAAATAGAATTCATTCCATGAATTGCAAGTAATGATTTAAAAGACAGAATTTTGGATATTGGCACTCAAGAACAAAACCAAGAACAAGGTGGGTATAGCTAATTTTGCTCCAACATGCAGCCAAGCTTGTTATGACCAAATATGGCCATAAAAAGAGGAATGTATATAGAGACTTTTCACAAAGCCATAGTCAATGTATGAATGTTGCTAATAAGGCTCATGGTCCAGCCCAGCTTCTTGTTCTGTATGTTTCCAATCATTGTGAGAATGATTTCAGGGTGAAATGCAATAGTAGGCATCAGTTGCTTTCATAATATATGAATAGATTCTTGTTTTTTAAAGGTTATCTTCACATATAGCTAAAGAATATATATTCACAACCAGAATTTTGTTTCCTATGTTTTACATAGGAGGTCCTATTGTTGAAGAGACGTGCCACACTTCAAAGGAAAATGGCGGGATTCTCCAGAACAGAAACCCCACCAAGCTAAACCAAACCAAACCAAAGATCTCTAATGGTCCTTTTTCAATACATTTCTGTAAATAACTGAGCAGTTTGATTGACTGCAACACACATTTTCAGCCAAGCAACAGAACAGCACGATTTTCAATCAGACATCTCCACAGCACATCATTTTAATTTGAAAATTATTGAAAATAAATTAGTGTAATTACCCACTGAGCTTCATATTTACAGTCTATGAGAGAGATTTTAAGGCGTCTGAGGAGAATTAGGCACATAACAAAAATAAGGAAAATACAGATAATCTATAGAGCCATCATATAAATCAGTTATACCAGTAATCGCCTAACTATACCAAGATAATCTGGCTTTTCTGAGATGGTAGGGGTCCTACAATAACATTCTTTTTTACCTGTTTTTGATTCATTGTTCAGGCAGCTGTGTACGTTTTGGCCTCCAGTGGAACTTTAGTAACAAAATTTGTCTCAAATTTAATTCACAATTGAATTTTATCTTCTGCTTCATTACCAAAATGCTACCAGCATGATTCTACTACGATTTAGTAAAACAATTTAGATATGTGCTTTTACTCAACATATGAAAATAAAGTTGTGACATGACCAGGAGCTTGTACAAATTAGCATACAATTCTTTGAAAAGGCAAAAGTTATTGTCTGAAGCAAATTCTTCTAAATTCCAGCAGCAAGGGAGAAAAAAAACACATTGCTGCCCATGAGCAGTAGTGATGCATTGGCATTAAGGAATGAGGAGATAAATGAGTTGAGATATTGTGACGTCCTTGGTGCTCCCTCAGCATGGTTCTTTGCTTGAAGATGTTTCATTACCAGAACAGGTAACATCAGCAGTGTTAGTGAGTATGGGTTTGCTCTCTGTTTATAGACAGTAGCTTCTATTGGAGATACGATACTTTTGATAAAATCAATATGCATGTTTTAAAAAGTGTAAATCACTGAGGAAAGATGAGAAAGGGTGGGTCACCCCTTTGTCAAACACCCAAATCTCAATCAAAATTGGAATTGATTTCAAGTATACGGAGTATGTCTGCTAATGGTAAATCCTTCGGGATTCACTGGGATTTATTTCTATAGAAATATGGGTAGGATCACAGCTTTGGACACTGATTCAAGGCCATAAGTGTAAGGCCATTTTTTTCATTAAAGATTTATAGCATCTTCTAGAATCATCCAACTATTGTTGCCGCAGAATAATAGTAATGCAGACAGGGTTTATATCCCTTCAACAATAGCTGGGTCATAAATCAAAAAGGACTTTCATTTTTTTTCAATGACAGCCTTGGAATTTAAGCAAAAATCTTCAAAAGTGGGAAAGCAAAACACAAAGAAAAAGGCCTGTTGTGAATAGAAAAAAAAGTAGTTATACTGAGGCTCTTTTTTTTTTCTCTACTTCATTCCAAAACTGGAAATGTTGATAATCTGGTGAGATTTTTTATATTTTCTTATTTTGGGAATGTCTATAAAGATTCTCAATCATCTCGATCATGGTTATCCCAAAGGTGTTTTTTTCCCCAAAAGGCAATGGACTTTCTTGGTTTTTAATCTTTGAAAATGTTTTGCTTCCCATCCAAGACATTTCTTCAGTTCAGAACCAAAGAAGCTTCTTGGATGAGGAAAAAGGGGAAAAAATCACAAGAAAATCCAGTTGCCTTTTGGAAAAAGCATCTTTAGGATTTATCTTAGAAACTGACTTGGTGCATTTGCAGAAGCCATTGCTGCTGGGTCAAGATACATCCAGAAGCTTGGCAAAGATCTCCTCTGCTGTTGAGGCAAAGTAGAAGTGAGTGCATCTCCTTATCAATTTTCCTTGCATGCCCCCAAGTAGTTCCAACCTACAGTTTGAGAATCTTTGCTCTACTCCAGAGGATAAAAAGAAATACTGAGCTTTCAGCCAGAGGGTTCTGCTTGACTTTAGAATCTGGTATATTCAGAAGTCAGCTTTGCATTAAGTGGGGCTTACTTCCAATTAAATATGAACAGCAAGACCGGACAATATATGATCCTTGGACACATTTGCTCTTTTTAATGCTGCTCCCTGCAAGTCTTTAGGATCCAGAGATGACTTCATTTATTTAGGGCTCTTTAATAATATTCATCATATTTGTTTCATAATCTATCCAGTTAAAGCTGCTAGTTATTCAAGAACATACGTTTTTTGAAGCTTATAACAAATTCCAGCTCTGTGTATGTAAATAAAACACAGATAGTCCTCAATGTACAACTGTAATTAGCAGATTAACTGTAATCTGCTAAGCAACAGAACAGAACAATTCTATTATTGAGTTTTGTCCCATTTTACGACCTTTCTTGCCGCAGTTGTTAAGTGAATCGCTGTTGTTGTTAAGTTAGTTGTTAAGTTAGTTGTTAAATGAATCTGGCTTTCCCATTGACTTTGCTGTCAGGTCACAAAAGGTGACTCCAGGACCCTGCAATATTTATAAATACAGGCCAATGGCCAAGTGTCTGAATTTTGATCATGTAACCATGGGGATGCTGCAACAGTTATAAGTGTGAAAAATGGTCATATGTCATTTCTTCCAGTGCCGTTGTAACATGGATTGGTCACTAAATGAATGAGTGTCAGTTGAGGACTACCTGAAGTTATATATAGCCTTTTTCAGAAGAGCTAATAATTTCTGTTGACTGGTTGTAACTTGTGAAATAACTTTGGTATATTTTTGTATTGATTTCGATTTAAGCTGACCGAGAAAAGTGTTAGAATAGAAAAGAATAACAGAGTTGGAAGGGACCTTGGAGGTCTTTTAGTCCAACCCCCTGCCTAGGCAGGAAACCCTACACCACTTCAGACAGATAGTTATCTAACATCTTCTTTAAAACTTCCAGTGTTGGAGCATTCACAATTTCTGGAGTTGTCACAAGTTGTTCCATTGGTTATTTGTTCTAACTATCAGGAAATTATTCCTTAGTTCTAAGTTGCTTCTCTCCTTGATCAGTATAATAAATCAGAGACAGGCAATCTTTCTAAATTACAGACTACATGAGAGCTTGGAAACCAAATGGTGGGCCAGTTCCAAAGTGGCTGCCATAGTGCATATGTATAGTGACTAAGGTCTTAGTCATAAATCCACTCTCCATCATTCAAATTGCATTATTACAGTTTTTATTTCACCAGTTTAAAAAACAATTTAATCTACTGAATCAATAGATTCTGATAGAAGCTAAGGTAAGGTACATTGCCTATCACAGAAATCTAGCCTTTTCACATATTCACAATAATATCCAAGTATATTATTTGTTTACCAGCCTCTCATTTCTTCATTCAATTGCTCAGTCTTTCTTATAATCTATATTTTAATTTTGTGGGTTGAGCTCCCTTTGAATATTTTTTTTTTCCCTACAAAGTCTAAAGTATATTTCTCTTACATTTTTCTCTGTTGACTGGTCAATAGCCAAAGCTGTCCTCGTCCTCTTTCTGAAATATCTAATTAGTTATATTTTCTTTGCTAGTATTCTGCAACTGCCTTCAGTTATATTGTTGATTATGGTTCTCTAGTTTAAAGGGATTGGTTCCACTCATATCCATAATACAATACTGATTCCTGGCTCCTAATCCTCAGAATTTTCAGTACAACTTCTGCAGTTGTACTCATACCAACAATTTTAACAACAATTTATTATTCTTACAGTCTTAGACCAGAGACCAGAACAAATAAAAGCACTCAATATATATTCATTTAAAAATTCTAGTATAAAATTATAAATAACAACTAAAATCTATAATAAAATCCAGTGTCAATTATACATGGTCTGACTATACAATAGTTGCAATCCCTAAACTGTGTGGCCCGTTGTAGGTTCAACACTAAAAGGGAAATGACTAAGCATTCTAGTCAGTCTCACTTACGTTTACCTTTGGAACAATCAAATCTCTTCCGCTACATCTTTACCATTCAGTTGGTCAATGAGAATCCCCAGCTTCTTGACAACCTCACACTGGGCTAAGCAGTGCAAAGGGTTTACTACAATGGTTATATAACATCACTATGGTGGAGAAGACACGTATTTGCGACGAAGCCCCAGTGCTGCTGCGCAGAATCTAGCCACCTGTGCTGTAGTTAGGAACTGTTCATCCTTAACACTGAAGATAGGTAATGTTGGGATGGCCAGGTTACCTGGCAGTTATTGGCAGAATATGTTTTTTTCCTAATCGCTGTATAAAAGGAACATCTAAGGAGCATGTGACCCACAGTCTCCACCTCCCCTGATCTGCAGGGACAATCTTTCCATGAATGGTGTCCTTTTATACTTGTGTTGTGGTTTGCCTGCGTCCTGCGCAGTGGGCCATGAATCCAGACGACCAAGAGCCGACTGAGGTGTGGAACTATCATCCTGTGCCACTGG
>JANHFK010007705.1:14371-27027 GCA_036250565.1 Sibynophis collaris | reverse complement strand
TTGTCTAGTAGTAGGTTATGGTCTACTTTATCAAATGCCTTACTGAAGTCCAAGTAAATTATATCGACAGCGTTCCTATGGTCCACTGATTTTGTCACTTTGTCAAAGAATGCAATAAGATTAGTCTGGCAGGATCTGTTTTTGACAAACCCATGTTGGCTTTTGGTTATTATTGTGTTTGCTTCTAGGTGTTCACTGATTTGTTGCTTGATTATCTTTTCCAGAATCTTCCCTGGTATTTAGGTCAGGCTGATAGGTCTGTAGTTTCCTGGGTCTATTTTTTTTTTCTTCTATAGGAAAATCTACATCTACATCTAAAGGGTGGGTCTTTGCTACCTGGGTTTTCTGAAGTATGGATCCAATTTTGATGAAATAATAGCCACAATTTATTTTTGAGGTAAAGTTGTTGACAATCTATACAAAATTATCTGAGGGAAGTTCACAAGCTCAGGAAATGATGCCAAGATGATTGACATGCTGCAACAAATTTGATCGATCCCAGATATTTTGCAGCTTGAGGCAATTCTGTCAAGGGGAATCATATCAAGGTGTGTCAGTCAAGTTAATTTTACACCCTAAGAAGATAACACCCAAACAGGTATAACACACCTTCCCCTCCTTCCTAGTACTAAAAATACAATAACTTGTTAATTAATAAGCTTTTAGAGTTTGAACTTTAATGGGTAGAGTGGAACCTAAATGGGACTATCCAAGCAAAGAAGAATTAGACCAACTACTTATTCCCCTACCTTGCATAAAATCCCATTGTCTGAAGAGCCTCAGACCTCCTGCTATTCAATGGAATTTGCATCCAGGCTACGCTACCTAATTATTTCCAATTACCACTTTCTGTCTGGAAGCAGATTAAGTTTGCCTGTGTCTAAAGCTTTATTAGTATTGCTACCACTGACAGAGGGGAAGATTGCAAATACATTTGAGATGTGGCGCTGCAGATGTGTCCCGAGTTTTTATGATGCATGCTCTATACTCTCATCTTGATAAGGAAGTATTATGGACCAGGCTCCTGTTGAAGAAGCATGTGCTCTTTTGATGGGTTTGTAACAGATTAACTGCTACATAGCATGCAGGAAGCATCTCCCAAAATCCCAAGGGAGAAAGGATGTGAATACTAAGGTTGCATGTTATGTCTATTTGTTAGGAAGCAATAGTAAGACTTTACTTTTAAAAATGGGTCTCCATAACTACAGCTCAGGATAATAAAATCTGATTTGATTGTCATGGATCAGATGAGATTTCTCTCTACTAAATGATATTTAAAGCTCAGCACGGGATGGTGAGAATGAGTTTTTGAAAAATAGATATGAAAAGAAGAGAAAAAGCCCACAGAACTTTGAACACAAATAACTTCCTGAACACAAACAACTTCCTGAACACAAATTATTGGTTCACTGAGGTCACTGTTATTTCTTTGGAATAGCTGGGAGGAAGGGATGTGGAAGGAAAATGCCACTACAGCCAATATGGCTTAGCTCCATAATGCTGTTCTACTAAGAATACAAATGCATATGCTGACTAAGAATGCATGCTTCCCAGAGGTGGTATTCAGCCGGTTCAGACCACTTCACCTGAACCAGTAGCGGAAATCACGGTTGTGTCTGACCACTTGCCCAGGCTCTATGCCATCCTATTTGGGCACGTTTTTGAGGCTGGGTGCATGCGTGGAAGGTGCACCTGCGAGCAAAGCACATGCGCGGAAGGCTGGGCGCATACACAGAAGGCAGGCTTGCGCACGAAGCGAGTGTGCATGCGCGGCGAACCAGTAGTAACATCATCTGAAACCCACCGCTGATGCTGCCCCAAAGTGCAGTCATGTTTTTTTTTAAACTTGCCCTTCTCTGTAATATGCTAGTACAATGCATGGCAGATGTTTATGGAAAGTTGAAATTACCTAAATTACTTGTGGGGAGGGGACATTTAATTCCTTTCTGCAAGTTTCAGATTCCTTTATTTTGGAATATATTAGATTCCATTAGTAAAAGTGAACATCATAGTAACATTTGCCAAAACACTGTGCTAGGTGCCAGGTGCAAAAATGAGCAAACAAAAGGCTAGAACAATCCATGTGTGAAGAAAAGTTATAATTCTATGGCTGCAATTTAAGGAAAAAAAGGTGAGCAGAAGGAGATAATGACTGAACTTAATAAAATATGTATGCAATGGAGAAAAATGGAGAAAAACTTTTCTTATAGTTTTAGAATCAAGGGCCATTCAGTGGACATGAAGGAGTCTTGACTCAGATGAAAATTACTTAATATGGTGCATTGTTGCATCTTATTTTCTTGTTCAAATTGTGATAGTACCTATAAATCTGAATGCTTTTAAAATGAGTTGAAATTTATTGGAAAAAAGTCCACCAATTGATGACAATACACTTCTTTCTTTGTCAGGCGTAACAGGCATCTTGGTGATAATTGACTGGGAAACAATTGCAGGTGGGTGGTATTGCATTCACGTCCCGTTTGTTGTGTGATAGACATATTTTTTGCCCATTGTACGAATGGAAAACTGGACTTAGTAGCCATGGATCTAATCTAGCTGGACTTTATATCTATTTGTAGAAAAGCAGGTGTGAGGCATGGCCCAGGGTGGAGTTTCAAATCACAGAAATGGGTTACAAATCAGTGCTTTTCTGGGAGATTCTGTCAAGGAAGATTCATCAGTTTAACGTAGGGGTGTCAAAATGGCGGCCCATGGGTGGGATGCATCATGCACAGGCCACCCCCACCTCTGCGAATGAGAAAAAGTCACGAAACATCACGTGATGGTAATGTGATGTGGCGACTTTGACACCAATGGTTTAATGCAATTAGGATGATTTTAAAACAATGCAGCTGATAATTTTAAACACTGGCATTCATTTATATCCTGCCTATATTGTTTTTAGAAATAACTCAAGATGGCAAACATACCCAACACACCTTCCTCCTCCTGTTTTCTCCACAGCAACAGTCCTGTGAGGTGGATCAGGTTGAGAGAGATTGATTGGCTCAAAGACACCCAGCTGGCTTTTGGGCCTAAGGGGGGTTGGGGGTGGAATTAGAACTCCCAGTCTCCAGCTTTCCAGCCTGATGCCTTTACCTTTCAAAAGAAGAACAATGATGCGTGGAGTGGGCAAGGATCCAATGCAAAGCTTTGCCCATCTGACATGTCCCCATCCTGTAGAAGGAATTATGGTGAGAGAAGGGAAGATGAACTCTGAGGTTGCAGCAAGAAGGTAACTGTCCCAGACCAGAAGGGAGAAGAATCTCATTGCAATTACACTGGGAGAGAGGATCAAAAGTAACTTCTAGCCTGCCAGTGTTTTGCATATTAAAAGCAGTTGAAGAAAAGCTGATGGTAGCCAAGAAACAATTTTCTGATGTTCATAACATCCTTAGCCAAAAAACAAAACAAAAAAAACTTGCTTTTCTTCTATGGTAAATTACCAGTAGTCCTTGACTTACGACCACAATAGAGTCCAAAATTTCTGTTGCTAAGTGAGACATTTAAGTGATTTTTGCCCTGTTTTATGTCCTTTCTTGCCATAGTGTCAACTGTCTGACTAGCGAACACAAAAGAAGGAAACACTTTCAGGAGCTTTGAATTCCCAAAAGTAAAACTTTATAGGATACACCATATTGATACCGAAGAAACTAAGCCAGTTCACTTAACAAATGTCTTGCTATAGCAACATAAATTTTGGGCTCAATTAAGGTTGTAAGTCGAGGACTACCTGTACTATTGCTCTAACAGACAGATGTTTGTAGCTTTCTTTGATGGATATACATGATCTCCAGGAGCATTGCTGAGCATTATGCATTGTAATGTGCCATTTGATAGAGCAGATTTGTTTACCTAGCTTAGCTCATAGGCTGTACTGTTTTATAGTCTCACTGAAGATGAACTGTCCATGGTGCTGATACCTCACCACATGGGTCTGCATTAGGTTTTATGTGTCTTAACATAGAGGACAAACCCATGCTTTTATATCCCCCCTTCCTACTGTTTCTTTGCCCTTAGTCCTTTTACTACAGTGAATTTCAAAAGTAGGTTCTTGCAGTTTTAATTTACAAATTAACACTCAACTAGCAAGAGAGATTAATCAAAAATAGATAGGTAAGTTGTGTACAAGTTACACATCTGTGGCTGATGGAAATGAATATATTTCAGCATTGCTCCATAACATGTATTTATGTGTTTATTTACATCCGTCTTTTTCATTTGTACTAATGAAGCTGAATCCAAATGCCCCATAAAGTGTTTTCCCGTCTGGAATGTGCTGTTACTCCACCTGAATGCACGCTCACAAGGCCATTAACAGGCATATTTAATCTTATTTATTGTACATATCGTGTAATTGTATTTGACTATATTCTGAAAATAAATCAATGTGCAAGTAAACTGTTACCTTCTTGCTATATTGACAGTATGAGAACAGAATTTGGTCATGTATGGTACAAAGTACATCACAGAATATAGGATATTATCAAGTCAGTAAGTGATCTTCAATTCTCCTACCACCCCTTTAACAAAGAAATATGGAATAGGATTATTAGCCAATTAATTTATATTTTGTTCAGTACAAAACTTTGGCAAATTGGTGAAGCTATATGAATAATTACACTAAGTTATTTTCTGTCCATCATCCTCAATACTATAATAAAATAAAATCCCTTGATCCAGCTCTTTATGTAATCCCATTACATTTTTAAAGAGTTCAATAGGCCTAATTTACTGCTGGTGGCAATTTAAGTAGAATGTCACTTGTCATCTTGATGCAGTAATCCCAGGACACCTTACTCCCTAATTTGTAATCTTTCTCTTGTTGTAAAGAAATTGTTTTTACAATATCCAAGCGCTATTGTATTTCTGCACATGTCAGCATTTGGAGGTGTACTCCCCCCCCCCCCAATTATGAATTCTAAATCCAAATTAGTAATTGTCTTGGACACTGGTGACACAGTGTGCATTCAGAATCAAACATTCATATATTTTCTCACATCGACTCAATAGGCATGTGGTTATCATTGTTCTATAGATGGAGGCAATGTCTCTTTGGTCTAATCTTTGAATCTACCAAAGTCTTTTAAAATTAGCAAGATACCTGGGAGCCATGTTTCATCTTAGATTTAGAACTATACGTTCAAGCGATAACTCACATGCATGAAACAACCAATGTGGAATCAATTCCAAAGAGAAAGCTCTTTGTCTCCTTATATTTAAACAAACTCAATGTTATTCAAGGAATCAGCTGAGTTCAGCCCCAAGCCATCAAAATCTGAGAATTTGTATGTACAGGCATGAAGCAGTCACCAGTTTGCAGCTTAAGAGGAGCCTTACATTCACACCATTTCAGGACAAATCAAGGATTCCTTTTTTTAAAAAAATGGTGGCAGTGGTGAGGCAAAATAATAAGTAGAAATATCCCAGGTGAGTGGCATATGTATATCAACCAGACCAAAAAGACAACTACCCAGGTTTTCTTCTTCTTCTTCCATTAATACTGTAAATGCTGGCAGAAATAGAGAAGAAAGAGAATAATTCAATGAAGCTATCAGGTGGGGAGTTAGGTTCATTCCTTCTCCCTTTCTAATATAGCCCATCATCACCGATACTGTTTTCTTGACAAGGTCTATGATTTCATTGATGTAGATTTATGCATAAAGTGGAAGGATTTTTCGCTTGCATTCAAGCTCTTCACCTTGACTAGAGTATAATTATATCAATTCTGTTAGATAATGTGACACAAAAGGAGAACAATAAAATAGCAATTTTATTCAAAAACCATGCTAGCATGGCAAGGGTGGGCAATTTGGCTATCTAATTTATGTTCCAGGTCTCATTCGAATTCCTAGGGCATTCGTACTGCAAATGTAAACAAACTACTGTTTACAAATCACTCTGAAAAGCATACTTTTTTGACATGAGTAAGTAATGGTCTTAATTCAGTTGTCTATGTTTTAAAAGAATACATGTGATGGCATGAAGATAATAAACAAAACGTATGAGTTCAAATGCCCAAAGAGAGCTAGTAGCCAGCTTGCATATAAAAAAAATATACTGTTAAATAGTAGAAAGAGTATTCATCTGCCAATAGGGAAGAAAACAGGAATGAAAGAAAAATTAGATTTTTTAAATCTGAAATGAATGTGGTTGAGCTTTCCCAAATGTTTCAGGGGGCATTTTTCTACACACACACCCCAAAATCATTTGCATAACACAATATTTGAGAGAATATTCTTGAGGGGGAACAATCAAAAGAGGCCAGCCAGCACTTAAAATCCCCATTGTTTTCACAAGGCAGGAGGGCCTAGTGCCTTGAATCTTTGCTTTAGCTAAATCCATTGTTCCTTGCCCTTTTAAGGCAAGCAATCACAATCGATTGGTCATTAGCATTCCAACTGTCAAGTGCTGCTCAGTGGTGGTTTCAAGCTTTCTGATTAAAAATTAAATAAAATTAATGTTTTCCTCCATTGCCAGGTGCACAGGACCGTTGAAGGAGGACGGGTTTTAAAAAAAATAGTTTGGGAAAGAAAAGCCACATAGCTGTTGGGTGCCAATAACTTATACGGTGTTACATGATCAGTCACACTTTTGCAAATATTGCCTACAGCTTTATTTTAAAATCCAATTACAGCAAGGAATTGGGATGTTGTTTAATGACACTACGGGTCTCTTCCCCGTCTTCTTCACTTAGGATGGAATAAATGAACTGATGTGATAGTAATCTTAATGGGGGCATTCAAAATAGATTCATGAATTCCAGAAGCTTTCCCAAATCTTAGGTCCTCCAGATGTGTTGGGCTACAAGCAATGGCACTGCTGGGTGAGAATTCTGAGGAGTGTTAGGTCCATCTGACCTAGAAGGCACCAGGATAGGAAACCTGAAATGCAACAATCTGGTTTTTATATTATGTATTGGTGGGAGGGAGAGGGGGGAGGGGGAGAGAGAGAGAGAGAGGTGAAAGACCAATTCCCTCTTCCTCATTTTATGCATTTCAATTACTAGCAGAATTGTTCCAACACATTTCATCTTTTGGAAACAGGATATTACAACATGGATCTTATAAACGTTTTGGCACATTTTAGCAGGTGTTAGAGGGGGCACAAATCATTTTCCATACTTTCTAGTTTTTATTGGCAGTATAGATCCTGTATTAAGTCCTACTTAAAAAAAAAATTAAGTAAAGTTGCCACACTGGGTTGCAACCACTAGAAGGCAGCAAAGAGATAAAAGGGTTCTGCCATCTAGGGATCATCTAGATTTTTGCAGCCCAGATATCCTTACTCTAATACAAGGCTGTCAAACTCCTGGCCCGCTGGCCGGATGCGTCACGCGGTGGCGATGCCTGGTTTAGCAAGGGGGGGGGAAGTCCTTATACATTACGTGACGGTGTGAGTGTGACACCCCTGCTCTAATACATTGGGCATAACTGAACAGTAAAATAATGGAAACCAGTTGCCAACCGTAGAGCTATTTTCTCAAGAAAAGCTACAAGTTTGCTGAAGAACGGTTCGGTGCAATGCCAGTGTATTTTATTTTTTTTCCTCACAAAAAAGGAAAGTGGTGACAATTTGTCTTGAGGGGGAAAAAATTAGCTGTTAGCTCCAGAAAGTCTTTCCTGACCACCTAATTCAAACAATAGCTTTGCCAAGAACTGAGGGCAGAGAAGGGCAGAATTATCTGAGGAATGCCAGGCAGCCCAAACCTTTGGCTTTGCCTAGATCAAAGAAAATAATTTGCTGCTTTTATTTATAATACATGCAGACTTACTATCTTTAAAGACCTGTTGTTGGAGCAGGAAAGATCAGATGTTAGAATTAGAATAATCAAGGCCTCCCATTTGTAACTATAATGCATTTCCTGTTGCTTAAATGTCTTTAGAAACCACAACTGTTCCCATCTTGACTCAAGGGAGTGGCTGCTGGCATTCCCAGTTGCAGTATTTACTGGAAAGACTTTGTCACTGCAGGGGGTTTAGAGGTCTTTCCGCTCAGTCTCAGCTAATGTTAGCTTCCTCTATAGAACGAGATAATTTGATTTAAAATTTCTCTGTCCTTCAGTTATTTGTTTGGCGTTTGTTTTTGCTGCTTTTTGTCATCCCCACTCCAGTTCCAGTCATTCATCTGCCTCTGATTTAACTCTTTAGATTTTAGTCTAAATTAGAGCTGTCCAACCTTGGCAACTTTAAGACCTGTGGACTTCAATTTCCACAATTCCGCTGGCTGAGATCTGTAGATAAATAGGATCTTGATCCTGGCTGGGGAATTCTGGAACTTGAAGTCCACAGGTCTTAAAAGTTGGCAAGGTTGGACACTGCTGGTCTAAATTGTTCTAGTTTCAAAGATGAATCTTAAATTGTAACTATACCCAGAGCTGGGATAAAACTAGACATATGTCTGCATTTTCCTTTAAAATATCTTCTGCATTGAGTGGAAATCATAACTTTGCTGCCTTCTCTACTTTTAGAAAAAGATTTTGATGATATCTCTAGATTTTATCTATAAATGCTGCCTAGACAGAATTTATCTATGTCTCCAGAACAAACTAATCTAGTTTGACATGAGCCACAGTGGCGCAGTGGTTAGAGTGCAATACTGCAGACTACTTCTGCTGACTACTGGCTGCCTGCAATTTGGCAGTTCAAATCTCACCAGGCTCAAGCCTGATTCAGCCTTCCATCTTTCCGAGGTGGGTAAAACGAGGACCCAAGTTGTTGGGGGCAATATGCTGACTCTGTAAGCCGCTTAGAGAAGGCTGCAAAGCACTGTAAGTGGCATATAAGTCTAAGTGCTAGTGCTAGTGCTACAATCATGGAACAATAGTACAGATTAGTGCAGTCCTCTACACAACGAATGAACTTTTTTTTCTGTTGAGAAACACATTCCTTTTGTGAGCAATCTATTGGGTGCTTTCTATGATCGTTTGAGTAAGATAGGAGCCAAATGGATTGACAGATTTCATTTACTTATTAGGTTTTCATCCCACCTTTATGAGTAACTCAAGGTAGCAAACATCCAAACATCCACGCCTTCCTCTTATTTTCCCCACCACACCCCTGTGAAGTGGATCAATGATTGGCCAAATTGGGGAAAATAAGAGGAAGGCGTGTTATGGATGTTTGCTACCTTGAGTTACTCATAAAGGTGGGATGAAAATCTAATAAGTAAATGAAAGTGGATCAATGATTGGCCAAAAATCATCCGCCTGGATTTCATGGCTAAGTGGAACTAGAACTCCCAGTCACCCGGTTTCTAAACTGATGCTTAACCAATTAGCCCAGGGGTCTGCAACTTTGAATGAAAACACTCAAAGAGTCATATGGATCCGTTTCCCACAGAAAAGAAAAGAAATCCTTGCAAAACTGGACAAAGGTGGAGAGAAGGGAGCAGACGGAGCCAAATTGAGCCGAATCTGTCTCTCTATCTCTGTGTGTGTGTCTCTCTCTTGCTGCCTGACAGACTGTAGCAGCGGGCAGCGGAGGGTTAAAAGAGCCACATGTGGCTCTGGAGCCACGGGTTGCCGACCCCTGCATCAGACCAAACTGCTTCCGTTTGCTTTGCTTTGCTTTTTCATTTCCTTTTTTCCCTTTCTCGTTTTTAAAAGGCAGCCCTCAATTGCTCCTTTCTATGCCTGCCTACTTGAAAATGAGACTGGCTGAAGTACCGTAGGATAAAGAGCTGCATTGTACGTGGTTTGAAAAGTAGGCATCTGCATGTATTAAAGAATTTCAAAGTCTATGCAGCAATTCCTACATAGTATTTTCATCCTGTTTAAATAGGCTTTAATGAACATGAGATAATAACACTGTGCTGATTATATAGGTCATTATGCTATTAAAGCTTCAGGGGAGGGGGGGGGGAGAGAGAGAGAGACAGAGAGCGAGAGACAGAGAGACAGAGAGAGAGAGACAGAGAGACAGAGAGAGAGAGACAGAGAGAGAGAAATTGAATATGGGTGTCAGCATTTGACGTTTACTTCTTGAATAAAGAACTCTGTGAATATCAAAAGTTTCCAATTTTTACCTACAGTGCTCAATCCAGTAAAAAGCAACCACCCCTCCTGGGCTGTGTGTCTCAAAGCAAAATATGTCATCAAGCCAGACCTCTAGACAAATGAATTGCAGAAGCTCTGAATTGTAGCAAAGGGCACTATTCAGACACTGCCATTCTTTACCAATTACATTGACGGTTTCTCCATATTGCATTATAAAGGAAACTGCCAAGTCTATCCGGGAAGAACTAAGATGTATTAGCCTGACCCAATCTTGATTACAGCAGTGGCAAGCATTGCCTCTACATGAGACTAAGCAGCAGCAAATAAGAGCCATGGTGGTGCAGTGGGTTAGAGTGCGGTACTGCAGGCTGCTTCTGCTGACTGCTGGTTGCCTGCAATTTGGCAGTTTGAATCTCACCAGGCTCAAGGCTGACTCAGATTTCCATCCTTCTGAGGTGGGTAAAATGAGAACCCACATTGTTGAGGGCGATGTGCTGACTTGACTGGCTTAGAAAGGGCTGTGAAGCTCTGTGAAGCTATATGTAAGTCTAAGTGCTATTACTATATGGTCAAAATACCATTCTCCTTACTGTTAAACATCTTGCCAGTTCAATCAAAGTAGCCTGCACCCACAGTGAAGTAGGTTCTCCAGATAGTTACATAGTAATTGTTGGGATAACAGTCATATAGCCCAGTCCTACATATGTTCATTTAGATGTGAGCCTAGACAAGAGTGTTCAGTGTGGCATTCTGAACCTTCAAACCTAATCAGCATAGCCAATGAGGAGAAACGCACACATTACAAGGCCAACAAGTCTTGCATTTAGGCCAAGATCTAAAATGTAACCATGGTTTGCAGTTTAAATACAGAGCCAGACAGATGCAACAAACTTGGGTGTGCAGGAATTTCATTGCCAACAAAATTATATAAAATAGAACTCTATTTAATAAAGCACAGCATCTGTGAGTGTGCTTAATTTCAAGTAACAGTAATGTAAGATTCATATCTGACTTGGAAGCCTTTCCTTTTCATTTCTACTTTGTTGGGTTCTCTTTAGGATTTTGTTGTTGATGATGATGATGATGGTTTAATGTATTTTGGTTTCAAATAATACAATATTATATTTGGGATCTTAAAAAAAACAAACTGCAAGTCAGGATTGTGGTTTAGTGGTTGAAATGAACTCAACTCCTGGCAGTGTCTAATGGAGATTTTGTTATCCAGGTCATGGTTGTCCCAAAGATCCTTTTTCAAGAGACAACTGGACTTTTTGGGTTTTCTTTTCCTTTTTTTTCAAAGAAAAACCATAAAGTCCAGTTGCCGCTTGAAAAAGCACCTTTGGGTCAACTCCTGGCAGTTTCATGGAAGAACCCATATTGTTTTCTTGACAATACAACAAAAATATTTTCCATTATTTTGTTCTTTCAATTTTAGTCTACCCTACAGCCCTCAGGTTTTCTAACTAGGTCTGCTAATCTTTTTGGAGATCAGCCAAATTCAAATGATTGCTACCACCAAGTTGGGCCAGGCCCAGATACTTTTACTGTTACTCAGATCACAGATTCAGTCCCTGATATCTCCAGCTGAAGATTCTCATATCTAAAATGCCTGATTTTAGCCATACACAATGGGAACAATGGAAGTTGTAATCCAACACATCCAACAGAGGAGAGCAAACTGGGGAAATTTGCCAGTTTTTGTAGACAATGCTGAGAATGATAGACTAAGTTCTGGTTGGAACAAATTAGTCGTTTACTGTTTTATAACCTACTGTGTTCTCTATTCTTGTTGTAGCATTGAAACATCATTAGTGTAATATGTTTCAAACATTTCACACAAATCACTTTGTTATCACAACAGTTCTTGGAAGATGGATGCCATCCTTTCCATTTTGCAGATGAAAAGAACGAGGTTGAGAGAAAATAATCTATTTAGTTGTATCCTGCCTTTATTATTTTACAAAGCATCCAAGGAAGTGAACATAATCAATACACCTTCTTTCTCCTACTTTCCCCACAACAACCACCTTGTGATGTGGGTTGGGCTGAGAGAGAATGACTGGCCCAGAGTCACCCAGTGGGCCTTCATGGCTAAGGCAGGACTTGAACTCATGGTCTGCTTTCTAGCCTGGTTCACTCAACAGGTTGGGATGGAAGCTAAGACATAGAAGCTGTCATATGATGCAGATACTCCTGGATATATAGAAATCTTTTTCATTTCCCAGCAATTGTGTTGCAAGATGACAGCCATACAGTAGCTTTCAACTTTAATTGTATGCAAACTCTGCAGTAAGAAAAGAAAGCAGTGATAAACACACTAACTCTGGATCTCCTTCATCCTTCTCCCTGTGTTGCAGAGGTGATATTTAGCAGGTTCTGACCAGTTTTGGAGAACCGGTAGCGGAAATGCTGAGTAGTTCGTAGAACCGGTAAATATCACCTCTGACTGGTGCCATCCCCATCTATTCTCTGCCTCCCAAGTCCCAGCTGATTGGGAGGAAATGGGGATTTTGCAGTAACCTTCCCCTGCAGTGGGGTGGGAATGGAGATTTTACAGTAACCTTCCCCTGGAGTGGGGTGAGATTTTACAGTATCCTTCCCCTGCCATGCCCACCAAGCCATGCCACGCCCACCAAGCCATGCCACGCCCACCAAGCCA
>JANHFK010007703.1:28678-45308 GCA_036250565.1 Sibynophis collaris | reverse complement strand
TGGTGAGATTCGAACCTGCAGTAAATGCAGGCAGCTGGTGTTAATAACAGGGTGTTTAGACCACTGTACTACCAAGACTCTTAATGGTACTACATCTACATGGAGGAAAATAAGTAGTGGGGTACCACAATGTTCCATCTTAGCCCCAGTACTCTTCAATAGCTTCATAAATGACTTAGATGAGGGAATAGAAGGGGAACCCATCAAATTTGCAGATGAAACTAAGCTGGCAGGAATAGCCATCACCCCAGAAGACAAGCTCAGGATCCTAAAAGATCTTGACAGACTTGAACAATGGGCCCTATCCAAGAAAATGAAATTTAATGTGGAGAAAAGCAAGGTTTTACACAAGGGCAGGAAAAATCAAAGGTACAAGTATTAGGTGAAGCCCGGCTCAAAAACAGTAACTGTGAGAGGGACCTTGGAGTCCTAGTGAATGATCACTTAAGCATGAGTCAGCAGTGTGTGACAGCAGCCAAAAATGCTAATACAATCCTTGGTTGTATAAACAGTGACATTGAATCAAAATCATGTGAAGTATTAGTACTGCTTTATAAAGTCTTAGTAAGACCGCACCTGGAATACTGCATCCAACTTTGCCACATTACAAAAAAGATGAGACTTTGGAAAAAGTGCAAAGAAGAGCAACTAAGATGATTAAAGGACTGGAAACTAAAACACATGAAGAACGGTTGCAGGATTTCGGTTTGGCTAGTCTAGAGAAAAGAAGGATTAGGGGGAGGCATGATCACAGTATTCCAGTATTTGAGAGGCTGCCACAAAGAGGAGGGGGTCAACTTATTTTCCAAAGCACCAGAGGGCAAGACAAGAAACAATGGATGGAAACTATTCAAAGAGAAAAGCAACCTGGAATCAAGGAGGAACTTCCTAACAGTGAGGACAATTAACCAGTGGAATAGCTTGTCTCCAGAAGTTGTGGGTGCTTCATCACTGGAGGTTTTTGAAGAAGAGACTGGACAGTCAGTTGTCTGACAGTCTTTTGACAAGGGTGTCAAACACAAGGCTTGCAGGCTGGATCCGGCCCATGATGTGATCGGATCTGGCCCATAGGGGTGTCCTGGAAAATGTGAGAGGCCGGCCAGCATCACTTCAGCCCAGTTTACCCAATGTGAAGAGGAAACATGCCAGCAGTTTGGAGAGTGGCGTCAAACTGGCCACACTCACCCAGTCGGCCAAGCCCATCTGGCCCCCAAGGTCAACCATAGCCCTGATGTGGCCTTCAATTAAATTGAGTTTTAAACCCCTTGTATACGATCTCCTGCTTGAGCAGGGGACTGGACTAGAAGACCTCCAAGGTCCCTTCCAGCTCTATTCTGATTGATTGTAATTAAACAGATATAATTGCTGTCATCAGCAGTGAGCCTACAAGTATCGAGTGTATCAGTGATTACATTTTTATCCTTAAAAATGTGAGATATTGCCCTCAAGAAAAAAAAAAAGCAAAATGTCTACTGTACAGCTATTGTTAATCCTTATATCTTCCATAGGATCAAAGGCCCCAAACATTCTATGATAAGAATGTCCTATTCCCAAAATGGATGATGCCAGGTCCAAAAAGTGGATAAACCATTTAAAAAAAAATATTAATTGATGTACAAATGTATAAATCATGTTTATGGATTCCCTGCAATGACAAAAGAGGAGAAAATTAATAAGGAAGTATAATTCAATTTCAGCTCCATACCAACATATTGTATTTAATGCCCACCCACGAACAATCCAGTTATAAAAGTCAACTTTTAAAATATAGTACAATGTTTAATGTCCTCCCCCATTGCAGACATAAGATTATTTTTTTTAAATGGAGACAATTCTCTTTTTAATATATAAATTCCCAAGGAACTATAATTACTAAAAAGGTAGACATAAGTATGTCAAATTAGTTTGAAAAACCACATAATTTCCATAAAAACCCCTGAGACAGTTCATCCCATCTATAAAATTAATAGTACCCCATTTGTTAAGTTAATGTTTCTCCTATTCATCAACATATATATGTCTGACTGTCAGCTGATCAAATTAGATAGGTACCGTAGTTAGAAATAAAAAGGTTAACTTGCACACTCTGCTTTCAAAAAATAAGCTGAATGTATGAACATACATTTCCTTCTCTCTCGAGCATACACACACCTGTGGGCAGAGACGCACACAATATCTTCTGTCCCTCCTTCCAAGAGGAAAGCGAGGAAAATCTGAGCAGATTACATAAACTTTGAGCAAGTGGCATGGAAATCGGGGAAGCAGAAAAATGAAACCGAGGAAAAGGGGAAACTACCAGAGAAATCCATTTTGACTGTACAGTAGTCACCATCCTGATTTTTCCAGACTCCAGAGTAAATAGCCTGAAGCAGGTAGCAGGGAAAGAGCTGCTAAGAGAGGGAGGGAGTCAGAAGTGTGTGATATGGAAAGACCAAAAGAAATGAGAATGGAGAAGAAGTTGAATGTGTGGAACAATTAAGGTGATATTTGACAGTAACAAAGGACAGAGGGCACAATGAAAAGGAAGTAGCAGTAAGGAGAAAAAAATTGAGGAAGTGGCATGTACATTTTCAAACATATCTTGAAAATATAGCTACAGTACTTATACTTTCTTGAAACATTTATTCAATGCTTTTCACAGGCTACTTCCCAAGGAGAGGTATAACAAAATACATACTGTGATGACATGTTAGCACACTCTACAACATCTCTAGACTTATTTTTCAGTCTGTTTCTAGAAATCTAAAGAAAGCTTTTTAATAAGAAAGAGTTAGGATTATAAGAATGATTTGCATGAATATTTGAAGACGTTTATGGAATTCTTGTCTTTCTAAATTAATCTGGCTTTCACAATCATACATGTAATGATGATATACGGCTTCCATAAATCAGCTTGAGTGTATTTGATACCCAAAAAAGGTGAAAGTGGTCATTTGGTCTTTATTTCTACTGAGATGTATGTCAGATGATGACATACAGAGTATGCTAAATGGATGCCTCATTAATGGTGACTAACAATGGGCACTATGGAAATGTGATCATGCTATCAATGAAGCATAGCCATTATAAAGAAACTTCCTTCAGTAGTAATCAGACTTATCTGGTTTTATTCCTCCAATTCTCATTTTTCCTGCAGGCTGGTAGAAAAATAGAAGTTACTATAATATAAAAAAAAGTTACAGTGGTGCATGTATTTCCCACAGTATGCTAATGAATATAAATGGATACTAGCTTTGACTATAAACAGCCTTGGGGGGAAAAAAACCCTTTTAAAAAAGTGTGTATTTATTTAAGGGGAAGTGTATCTTGTTCCTGCTTTTTGAATTAGACATTTTACATCTTTTTCATTCCAGTGGATTTCCCAGCATTAGAGGATGAAGTTTCAATTCATGACGAAGACTTTGGAGAAGACTCTGAAGATGGTGAGTAGCAGATGTTCCCTGCTTCAGTATTCAAGTTTCAATTCTACTTTCTATGATTCTCTGAAAAGCAAATCATTGCTTAGCTACAAGTAAGCCATTTATGAATCTGAGGTATGCGGATTAGATCAGTTTGCTTTAGAAGTGGTAGGGATGTGTATGCGAGTCCTTGATTCTGGCTACAAAAATCATGTTTGGGGTATAGGAACAAAAGAACAGTATTTTAATAGCAGTTGGTCCCATAGCCAGGGTAAGTTTTGCCTTCACATTGCATAATACTAATTAGCATCTGCACTATACAAAATAGGGCCTGTTAATTGTGAGAGCTCCGTCTATTAATTGGTGGGCGGATGCTGGCACAGTTGCATGTGTCAAGTACAAGATCAGAGGACTCTGACAATCAGGGAGAAGAGCAAATTGAGGAAGAATACACACACACACACACACAGAGAGAGAGAGAGAGAGAGCTTGCGCAAAAAACATCCAGTATATCTTTTTTCAGATATAAAACGAGAGCAAGTTGGAATACAGTAAGCTAATATCTAGAATACCTTCCTCAAGGCCTGAAGAAGTTCTTCTATAATTGTGACTAAACATATATGCTCCCTATGCTTCCCTGCCAGCCTTCTGGTATTTTCTCACTATTACAGAATTAGCATCCTTCAGATGTGATGGGTCTAGAGGAAGAGAAATGTAAAGCTTTAGCAGGAGCATGAATTGGGGACAAAATTAGGCAGCAGAAACATTTGGCAACTAAAAGATGCAATTTGTTTCACTAGGGATGCAAGCAAAATCATGCACTTTAAGCCTTTCTCACTAAAGTAAAACCACAGAGCATTTCTTTGAAACAGCAGGCAGAAAACATGGGAAGGGGAAATATTATAAAGTTATGCAAATTGGAGGTCAGGCTGAGACAGTGAGACAGAAGCTCCCTGTTGCTTGTGGCTTGAGAAAGTAGAAGTGCCAGCAAGAGGCCCACTAGTAAAGGTAGTTGTGAGGACAACTTTAAAATGTATTACACAGTATCTACCAAAGCAACAGTGCTTAATTAAAAGTACTATTAGACCTTTTAGCTTCAGACATTTTAACCTTCCTATAAATATACAAATGAAGGCCTGGTTCATTCAGGAGAAGGTCTCCTACAATCACAGTGACAATTTGGTTAAGGGACATGTAAGGCCAGTCCGCCAACCAAGCTCAGTTGAATGTTCTAGAGCAGGGATGTCAAGCTTGCAGCATCACATTGTTGTCACATGACATAGAATTACTTTTCCCCCTCGGGCCACAGGGGTTTGACACCCCTGTTCTAGAAGCTGGCCCCTCCAAGTTGTCCATGGGAATCCTTTTCCCTCAGGGACATTTTCTTCACTAGTCCCAATTGAGACTGCTTTTCTGATAACCTCTTTCTTCCCATTGCATTTCAGATGCCATTAACCTGGACAGAAACCACACCACGCTTTCTACAAATTCCCCACTGACTCCACTGGTGGACACAGAGAAGAGCTGGCTATATACTCTGGACCCCATCCTGGTTACCATCATAGCCATGAGTTCTCTAGGAGTCCTTCTAGGGGCAATTTGTGCTGGCCTACTACTGTACTGCACCTGTTACTACACTAGCCTCTCTTCCCGGAGCTCTACCACTCTGGAGAATTATAACTTTGAGCTTTATGATGGCATCAAACACAAGGTCAAAATGAACCACCAAAAGTGTTGCTCTGAGGCATGACTGATTGCACTGAAATCACATTTGACATTTCATTCCAGCAGTAGTGGCTGGGGAAGATTACTTTTTCTATGGGAACTGAATGCCATAATTTTACACAAGCCCATGCTGGAATGCTGAAGGGGTGGGGGGTGTTGCTGTTGTTTAGAAGAAAAAGAAGAAGAAAGCAGCAGCAGGAAGAAAGTTGGAAGAGGATTACCAGTTGTAAGAAATGTGGGTAATTGCTCTTGCAGGAACAACTGGGTAGGCCCAAACAAAGCAGCCGCCATGCTCTCTGTTTTATTTCTTCTATGAGCCAATCGCAACTGTAGAAGGCAAAAGATCCACCTGGTTTTGAGGAGGCGAGGGACAAAATGTGTATAATTATTTGCCACTTTCTTCTTCGGATGAGATTGCTAAATGGCCCCCTCCCCTTCCCCTTTCTAGTCTTAGGAATTATAATCTCACGCTTGCTCGCACACACAGATACCCGCGCGTGCCCCAGCCAGTAGATCACCTGTCAGAAATGGTGCTTGATTGAAAGGGACTGTCTCAATGCTGTGGGTGGTGAAACAAGTCCAGGAAGCTGCAGCCGCTTCCAACACCCCCATCTCCCCCACCCCAACGATGAAACCATGTGGCTCCCTTTCACCGATCGGAAAAGGAGTAGCAGGGATTGGGGATGGGAGGAGGGGAGGATTTGGCTCACGGATCAGCGGGAAAAGCAGCATTTTCTTCCTGGATTACCAAGCAAAAGAAACAGGCAGCCTGAGGTGTGAAAGTTGACAGAAGCACCTCCTCCAGAGAAGTTGAAGAGCCTTAAAGTGATTTGTGAAAAAGAGCCATTTATTAAATCCAGATCTTGGACTGAAACAGCAGAGGCCTTCATCACAAGGGCTCTTTCTTCTCCTTTTCTTTCTGTCCCTCTTTTTTTAATCTTGTTGTTTTTTTAGTGAAAAAACATTGCCGCAAACAAAAGACACAATTATAAGGTGCTCAAGAACTCAGGAGATGGCTTTTTATATATTTCAAGAGGAAGACAGGCTGCTAGGTAGATAGATAGATAAATATATTTTGTTAATGCTGTGTCCACTCTGATGGGGAAAAAAAAGAAGTATTAAAAGGCTCGTGGAATAAATGCAGTTATTCAGCCCATCACACAGAGTGGCGATGATACCTCTAACTGGCAGATATGATTTAATGTCATCATTAGCCAATAAGAAGGACCTAATTTTTCTGCAAAGGATCCTAAACTAATGTACCCTTTGAGCAGATTCATAATTGTGGTGCTGTCTGGCAAAGGCATCGGTCCTTCACAGATTCAGGTCATTGGAAATCTAAGGTTATGGCAACATTGCAGGGTATCACGGTTAAGATGATATTCTAATATGGATGTCGCATAAATGGATCTGGAGCAATCTTCTATCACCTTCTTCCTTCAGAAAAATGCAACTTGCTTGTTGTGGTTTGCATAGCAACTTGTTTATTTTTGAAGGGCTTTGTGTGAATATGTATTTGACTTTTTTTAATAAAGTGCCTTAGAAAAATATTTTTCCCTTAGAGATGTGTGATGTAACGAATTACAACTGAGGCATTCAACATTTCTCCTTATCCCTCTTCCTCCTTCACTTCTTCATTGCCATCAGATCTCTACTGGGTAGAGTTTTGTCCTTTCAGATAGTCAAATATATATAACTAATGTTTTCATGTGTGCCGTGCCATGCTTGAAGTGTCTTGCAGACCAGTTTACAGTACCAACTTTCAATTTCCAATGCCTTTTGTTCAGCTCTTGGCAGCAATCTTCAAGCCACAGGGTGTTTTTTGTTTTTTTGGTTTTTTTTTTTTTTTTAAATAATAGTGAATGAGGTGTGGAACCTTTTCCAAATTAGCAGATTGGATAAGCAGTTTTTTTTTAAATGTAATTTGAGGAATGACACCTCATAGCTTAGTATGATAGTTTGATATTCAATGATAATGCTATGATGCTAATATAGCTTCATCTTTGTGATGTTGTGCTGGCTAAGCTCTTTTCTAGGAATGTACCTACTTGTCAGTAATTGTTAAAGACATTTCACCTGTTACATTTCGCAGGAATGCATTTCTAAACTGCTACTTGTGAATGTAATGGTACATCTTTGGGTACACATGTGTCATACATGTACACATGTATAGAAATGAGGATTTGCAGCAGCTATCCTACATATACAGGATCTACTGTCATGCAGACTATGAAATGCTCCTCTGAACAGTTTTATATGCATGCTTACCAAGCTGAATGTCTAGAACGTTTGGTGTATGTGGTAATAACCACCTGTGTGCAAGGATATGAACAAGGCACTTACTTTCACTTTAACACACTGAAGTCACAATTCTGTGCAGGTCTAGGTGTGCTTAGTGCAGCAGATTTGGTGCATTCCATTTGGTAATAGATTAGGATGTTAAAGCATTGGTTTTCACACTATTTTCTCCTTTCCGCAGAAGGCCAGCAGGAGCAACTCAATGAAAGAAATAATATTACTGGTAGTTCTTAATTTATGATCACAACTGGGACCAGAATTTCCAGTGCTAAGCAAGGTGATTATTAAGTGAGTCACATCAGATTTTGCAACTTTTTATGCCACATTTGTTAAGCAAATCCGACTTCTCCCATTTGCTTATCAAAAGCTAGCTGGCAAGGTCGCAAATAGCAACCCCAGGACTCTTCAGCCATTGCTGAAGCACATGCCAGTTTCCAAGCCCTTGGATTTTGATCACATAACTTGTGGAGATGCTGCAAGGGCCATTTTTTTTCAGTGCCATTGTAACTTTAAACAGTCAATGAATGAATGGTTGTAAATTGAGGACTACCTGTAAATATATATGTCCTTGAAAAACAGCATGGGCAAGATGCCATCCCTCATTCCCAAAATGAATAGCCACTTCGAGAGTTTTGGAACATCCATTGTTCACACAGAGCAAACAGCTGGCTAGCCAGTGGCTCATGCCCAGGAGAATACTTTGGAATATGCTCCCAATTCTGGGTAAGAGTTTTACGCCTGGGTTTCCATAGCATAAGTCAGCATAGAGAAAGTACCCTGGTAGCAGGACATTTCAAAAAGCACTGCCTTAAAAGCTCTAACAGAATAATGACTGTATCTATTCAGGTATACCTTATACAAATACACTTCAGTTCACCCTAAACCGAAGTACCTTGTAGAGCGTAATCATCCAATTTTACAAGGGCTCCTTCGGCAGACCTGATTATTGCTACCAATGTTGAAGAAAGGTCCAGAAGCCAGCTAAGGCTTATCACTGGAGCACTCCATGGTTTTCAGTGGAGGAATAAAGTATAGTTGGATGGGGTCCCAGCCATATTTCTCTTATACTTGTATGGTGGATGAAGGAAGACCTCAGAGATGATATAGATATATTAAAAGGTAGTGTTGCTGTCTGTAGTAGACATACAGAGAGTGAGAGTTCGTGTATACATATATTACAATGCATATGTGTTTGCGCGTGCTTGTGAGTTCTCTGTATGTATTATATATGTGAGTGGCTATGTGGGGTTTCTTGTATCTTTAATGGAGGCAGAGGATGCTGCTGCCCTCAGCATAGGTTCAACTGGGAGGACAGAGCAAATGGCATGCAATTGAAGAGTCCCACACCCTTTGTATTCCATGTTGGCAGGTACAGGGGCTTTGTTGTGTGTGCACTCAGCAAGCAAGAATCCAGCCATAATGCTGCATAGCTGATACCTCACCTACCTCCGTGCTGGGTGCTTTACTGTTCTAATGCAGAAAATGGTGTTTGATTGTATTTTTCATAGGGTGAAAGAAAAAAAGAAAAGAAATGGTGCATATTTTCATGTCAGTATGTTGTCATCTGCAAATGTATGTTGTGCTTGATGATCCATGTTCTTTAGTAACCTCCCTCTTTTCCAAATGGACAAAGAAATGCAGCCTAGTGTTACCAATGCCTTTGCTGAAATATTGCTTGCCCTCTCCCTCCCTCCCTCCCTCCCTGCCTGCCTGCCTTCCTGCCTCCCATGGTCAGCTTCATCATGGCCAGCAGGAGAGCTGCAGGATAGTTGGTCTTTGCTTTCTAGGGAGATGTCTTCTAGGGAGTAAGGGGGAGGGAAAGTATGCAGGAAACAGGATTTTGCATATCTTACCAGCTCAAGGTAGTTTGACCATTTTACTGGCTGTGCCAGATCATGTGGACTTTAAAGCTTTTACTGTGATTCTTCAGTGTTTAAAGAAAAACCCAAACTGTGTTTCTATGATTTGTATAAAAGCCTTTTAAAAGTACTATTTAATAAACATTATAGTAGATAACTTTTCTGAGTCCACTTTATTTTGTAGCAGGGAAAGAGAGGTTAACGTTCTGATTTCTGGTGCTTCAAGGGTGGTCTCCCTGCCAAAACCGATTCTCCTGCCTGCAGCCAGTGTGACTTTGCCTTTGTCCATGGCATTGACTGGATTAGTCTTTCATGAAGATGGCAATGGGCTTTTCCACCCAGGGAGATTAATTGTGCTACATAACAAGTTACATACAGTGAGAGGTGGATTAAGGTATGATTACATATAATTGCAATTTCTTGAATTTCCATTGCAGTTTGTAATGTTGAAAACACTTGTTATGTGAAGTCTTGGCTACAGTCCAATAAAGCTATTGTGACTGCCCCATTAAAATCAGAGTAACAAATTGGTAATGGCTGAAGTGCCCAGGGCTTTTAGCAGAATTCATAGCCCAAAGCTAGGTGTGTTTATGGGAAATTATTACCACACTGCTCAGCGTGGTTAATTCTCAATTAACGTACCAAGTGTTTGGATCTTGGACAGTGCTACCATTAGCTGGATTAGATTTGCTTATAATATCATTTGTAATTACCAGGAAACAAGTAAAAATTCAGTGGTAAAATAAGTCCGCATTATTCACAAAGAGCTGAATTCTCTGACCTCTACACATGTATGAAATGTGAATGTTGTTGCCGTTTTGCATATTGCATTCTTCTGCATTTTATAATGAGCAGGAATTATGGAAATCCATAAATACTTTATTCAGCCAGCCTCTACAGGTTGGAACACATGTAAGGAAAGTGGCACAGTATGAAATTTTGTTCTACTCTATAGAGTTATTGGGTGGAGGGGAAAGGAAAAGTTTCATGGAGTCACATTTTGCACCGAAGATTACATTCATTCTGTATTTTTTGTTCACAGAGTAAAAAATAAGTGCTGCTTTTCTGTTTATCAATAATTTCCCATGAATTTTAAAATTCCCCTTCTTATCTATAGATCTCACTTGTTTTCACGAGGACACAGTCTGTGGGGGGGAGGGTAGGCCACTTGAGTCTATAGTGACTCCTTAAAAAGATAAGATAAAGGTTCCCCTCGCATATATGTGCTAGTCGTTCCCGACTCTAGGGGGCGGTGCTCATCTCCATTTCAAAGCCGAAAAGCCAGCGCTGTCCAAAGACATCTCCGTGGTCATGTGGCCAGCATGACTAAATGCCAAAGGCACATGGAACGCTGTTACCTTCCCACCAAAGGTGGTCCCTATTTTTTCTACTCACATTTTTAATGTGCTTTTGAACTGCTAGGTTGGCAGAAGCTGAGACAAGAAACGGGAGCTCACCCCATTACGCGACACTAGAGATTCGAGCCGCTGAACTGCCGACCTTTCGATTGACAAGCTCAGCAACTTAGCCACTGAGCCACCTTGTGGCTACCTACCACCTTGTGGCTACCTAGCCACCTAGCAAGGCTACTAGCCCCCCCCCCAAAAACAAAAACCAGCCTCCCAGAAATTTAATAATGACTGTCCCTTAGGTCTCAAAATCTAAAATAGATTTGAAGATGTATAAATAATAGTTTATTGGTTCTAGTTCAACGCTAAATAAATCAATAGACCTACTGCATATGGATTCTATCCAATCTCTACTGCTGGATTATCTTTGGTATTTGAATGGCAACAAAACAATACTACTCAGTGGCAATAGTACTAGACTTATATACCACTTCACAGTGCTTTATGCACTCTCTAAGCAGTTTGCAACATCAACATATTGCCCCAACAATCTGGCTCCTCATTTTACTGACCTCCGAAGGATGGAAGGCTGAGTCAACCATGAACCGGTCAGGATCGAATTCCTCACAGTAGGCAGAGTTAGCCTGCAATGCTGCATTCTAACCACTACTCCACCATGGCTCCTCAAGTTAACTCATGTTAAATCCCCTTTGAGTTGAGCTTGATTCCTGGTGACTTCATGGGCACATTCATGCAGTTTGCCCAGTCTATCCCATCTGTTCCTTGGGTATCTCCCACCTCAAGCCATCCTCAGTTTATGTCTTCTCAGCTTCAGAATTTAAGCAAAGTTAACTAAGCAAGAGAGCATCAGCCCATTTCAATGTTTCAGTAAGCGTGGTTGGCAGCACTATTGGAAAACCAGCAGGGTCACACAACAATCCATTCAGTAGAAAAAACATCAAAGGCATTTAAAAGCACCTTTGTATTTAGGTTCTCTCTCTTTTTGCGCTGAAGCTTTGACTAAAAGTAGGCCATTCCCGAGGATGAAAGGGGCTAAGGTTAGAGGTGAGAGTCTTTTTAGACATTTAGGAAGTGAGGAAATCTATGGCATTGCTGGTTGGTTGATGTTCCTATTACTTCCTCCTCTGTGAGTGAAAGAAAGAAAGCTGAGAAATGAGAGCACAACAAGGAAATGTACTACGCGTGAAAATTAGAGTTAATCAAAGGTTGACAGAATTCAGGAACCCAACTTTTCTAAATCTGAAGAATGGCTTGCTTGCTATCATCACTTTGCAAGTGCCAAGGATTGGGTCCATCAGAAATGTGGGTTATAATCTTTGCGCATAATTTTTTTGCTTCAGGCATATTCAGATAGTAAAATCACTGTGTAACTTCAAGTAGAAACATGGTATCTTTATTTTTTGACGTGAAAGATTATTGGGACATTATGAAGATTATTGGAGTAATTTTGCCTGGTGAATGTTTCCTGTCATCTTTTTCATTTAAGAGGAGCCAAATGAAATGCAGAATTATTACTGAAGCTTAGCAAAACTAAGATGCTTGTAAAATTGGTGTGGTAAACCAAGAGACGTGATCACAGGATCATAGAGTTGGAAGGGACATTTACAACATTGGGTATAATGATCTACTAAATGTAGGAATCCCAATGAAAGCATTCCAGATAGTTGGCTTTTTACCTTCTACTTGAAGATACCCAATGTTTATTAACTCTCTGGGTAATTAGTTCCATTGCTTAACTGCTCCTACTATTAGACATTTCTTCCCCCTACCTTTTACTTCCTCCATTAAATCCATCATTCCAAAACCTCAATGTTAGAAATACAACAAAATAGTAGCAGTAGTAAAAATAGGTCCAGGAGCTTCTAAAGTTAGTATGATGAAACTTGTGTCCTGATATCATAACTCAAGATCTTTGCAACACAAGTGCAAAGATGTCAACATTGATATCATGATTTCACATTGTATTTACCTACCTTCTTCCCCATTCACATTTCTTTGATGTGACATCCTTTCAGATATTTGAAGAGAACTCTCATAATGACTGTTTCTCAAGGCTAGACATACCCAAGTCCTTCAGACTCTCTTTAGAAGCCTTCCTTTCTACTCTCCTGGACCTGGTTGTCCTCATCTGAACCCTTTCCAAAATTTTTGAACCTTCTTAAATTGTGGTGGCCCAGAAATGAACATAGTAGTTCAGGTGAGATCCAACCAAAGCAGAATAATTACTTCCCATGATTTAGAAATTATATTTTTGCTGTCAGATATCAAAACAGTGTTTTCCTTTTTTTGGAGCCATATCACATTGCAGATGTGTTCATCTTGCAGTCAGTGACTTTTAATATTAGTCAATTCATGTCAAAAGCCACAATACGTGAACGGTGCCCAGTCATGCCCAAGCGTTATGAAAGGAAGATCTAAGCAGCAGAATATGAATTTAGCTACGTGCAGTACTGGACAAATTTCTTTCATGCAATTCAGACCTTATGCTGGATTAATAAAACTAAGAAACTAGAGTGGGCCTTTTTGTTTATGGAATGGTTTTGGTTTGGTTTGGTTTTGCTGTTACAGTATGATTATTCATCCAAAGATTAAATAGAGATGAAGGACCTCCAATGATGTCTTCCCAAAGTGGCACTGAAGTTTATTTGTTTAGCAATTTGAGATTGCTACCCAAAGTTAACACTAGAGGGGAAATAATAATTTTTAAAAATAATTTAAACTGACTTGCATTTGAAAAGAAAGAAGTGCTTTGTGCAAAATCAGAGTACGCATGGGAGTCAATGACAAAAATTCCTCACTGGAAATTGAACATCTTGGTCCAGATGTTTTTTCTGTCCTGCAAGGTTGTCATCTGACTTATGTTTCTGATATACCTCCTTGTCTGTAGGAAATACACAAACCCAAGAATGGCCATCCTTGCAGCTGGACAATGTATGGGAGAAACTCCATTCAACTAGCAATAAGAATTAGGATGTGTCTTCGCTCAGAATTTAGGCAAACGTGAACTGACAAGCTCTGTGTTTTGCCCTTAAGGTCCCTGTCCAGAATGGTTAGTATCTCAGTGCTAAACTGTCTCTTCTCCCCTCCCTTCTGTGTATACACGACTGCTTTTTCAGCATTTCTTTAATGCGACATACCACTCACATGAGACATAGCTAGATATCTGCTTAGTGATCATAAGAGAGCTCTGTCTTCATTAAAATTCAGCCAGTTATTACGCAGTTATTATGCAGTTATTATGCAGGGATTTTCCTCAATTAAGCCACAGGCTGAGAGATCCACAGCCAAAGGAAGAAAAGAAACCACAATGGTATCCAAGTATGATATGAAGAAGATTTACGCATGATTTTCCCATTATGAAACAAAAGTTGTCTACTGTTTAACTATGTATTATACATCTTCATTGTATAATCAGTCTTCAAATAACTGTGATATATTGAGTTTTGACCAGTGATTCGCTCTGAATCCTGGGAACCAGTGGTAACGGGGGCTGGAGGCTCCGCCCACCCACCCAGATGTCATCACGGACCCTCTGCACATGCGCAGAACTGCCACACGCAAGTGCTCCCAATAGCGAACTGGTAGCGAAGGTAAGTGGAACCCACCACTGGTATTGACATATATCATTATGATTTTTCAAACTTTTGTGCATCATGCATTCATTCTCCTACCATTTTGTTTTAAATAGATGGCATTCCATAAGTGGGGAGAAGATAGTGACATTCTGTCTTTCCCCTCTCTTTTAAAAAGGCTTTACATAGCTGGCTAGTCAAAATGATAGGATGACTGCACTCTGTGTGTAGGTGTATATATATTATATTATGACCACAGTTGAGCCCAAGATTTCTGTTGCTAAGTGAGACAGTTGTAAATTTTGCCCCATTTTACAACTTTTTTCGCCACAGTTTTTAAGTGAATCACTGCCGTCATTAAGTTATTTATACAATTTTAAGTGAATCTGGTTTCTCCATTGATGTTGCTTGTCAGGATGTCACAAAAGGTGATCACATGACCCTGGAACATTGCAACCATCGTAAATGTGAGTTAGTTGCCAAGCATCTGAATTTTGATCATATGACCATGGGGATGCTACAATGGTCGTAAGTGCTGTTATAACTTTGAATGGTCACTAAATGAACTTTTGTAAGTCAAGGACTACCTATATTTAATTTTTTGTGGTTAGTTTTTACTTTTTCAAAAAAAACCAAAAACAAATTAAAAACATTTTAAGATGGAAAAGAAAATAAGTCCTATGACAAAAAAAATACCAAAAACCAAAGAAAATTTCTGAGTGTACAAAAATGTGTGTGTGTGTGTGTATGTATATACATATACTGTATATGTTTGTTCATGCTTATATGAGAAACACATTTCATGTATTCATATTTAATATTTCTGTCTACAATGTCTTATGAATAAACAAAATACTAATATAGACAATAAATGATGACCAGAATTTAGAAAATTTATGCTTAATTGTAGTTTTCTTTACAACATTTTTCATTGTATGAATTATTCACCCAGAGTAATTTCTCATACTTTTAAATGCTACCAATTTACGAAAAATATAATTTAGTTTTCCAGTGTTTTATCATAATAAGCCTGGCAGTTAACTAGAAGAACTGAATCTGTTTCTTATGTTACACCGATCTCTATATGTTAGGGGGGGAAATGAATACTAAACAGAGAACGTTTCATTATGAATGATTGTTAAGCATCATTGTTAACTACGCCGCAAGGAATTGTGGGATTTGTACTCCAAAAACTCTTGAAGACATTAGCTATCACTGCAGAATGCTAAACCAAAATTAAATAAACCACCTGATGCTTTAGCATAATGCATACGCCCAAAATATTCTGAAAACCCATTTTTGTTTTATCAAAATTATGTGACTAAAATTACCTAAAAAAACAATTACACTGACTGAGAAAATCTCCCCGTTAATGATGTTTTGTTCATTGTTAACTAGCAGTAATCTTGGGAAAGCCAGATGTATCAAAGGATTTATTTTTCCCTCTTTGGCCTTTAATGAGTCATTGCCATAATAGCAGGAGTTTCAGAAAAAAGATCGCTAAAGAGTTCTATCATGGGTAGCTGATAGCTTCCTTTGTTAAGCTTGACCAAAGGAAAGGTCCTGCATCATTGACTATTGATTCTGCCTAGATGGAAATAATCAAAGGATAGAAAGATTTCCAAAAGAGGTTCACCCCTCCACCCCCACAAAAGTAGGAAAGTTACTAGAATAATTAAAGTCATTTTTACCTTACCATCAATAGCACGGATGCCATAAAAGTCAGAAGGTCTCTGTGGAGGTCAGCGTAACTCACTTCCAGGGAGCTCTGTTAGGAGTTGCAGCCTTAATAATCATATCTTTACACCATTAGAATTAGAATTGCATCATCTGGAGAGTGGGGAACCCATTGGCCTGTATACTCAGCCATCCCGTCTTTTAAAATTTTAATGTAATTTTATTGCTTTAATATAAAGAAGAAATATAGAAAGATAAAAGGGAAGGGAACAACAAAATTACTATTTGGAGCACTGAGGGAAGAAGACTAAAAAAGGAAGTTGACCAAGCATGCTCAAATTCCTTGTCTCCTGATCCATCCTTCATAACATCTGGCAATGAGATCTGGGATTCACTTCAGCCTGCGGATTGGATGAACTTCATAAAGTGTCCCAAAGGACCCTGAAGAAGCTTCTCTGGATGAGAAGTGAAATATCTTCAAGGAAAAACAAAGTCTAGTTGTCTTTTCAAAAAGCACCTTTGGGACAACCCCATGATCTGGATGAAAGAGAATCTCCACAGACATTCATAGAGTGTGTTCTACACTTTATAGTTTAGAACCAGGGGTGAAATACAGCAGGTTCTGGAGAACCAGTAGCGAAAATTTTGAGTAGCTCGGAGAACCAGCAAATACCACCTCTGGCTGGCCCCAGAGTGGGGTGGGAATGGAGATTTTGCAGTATCCTTCCCCT
>JANHFK010007698.1:13224-23771 GCA_036250565.1 Sibynophis collaris | reverse complement strand
AAAGAGGACAGTATCCAAATTTGAAGAGAGTACTGCGAAAGACAGCTGTAAAACAAGTATTACACTGAACTAAGCCGGTCATTTTGAAATGGGGTAGAACCACAGTCTCAAGTGCACTAATCCTGAATGTATTATTTCTATTATTGGTGTATAGTTATATGATTCGCGCGCCGTTAGGTGTTTTAGGTGTTCCCCAAAGAAGGATACCTTTTTAAGTAGGTATTAGTTAACTTGTTGTGTCTCTTTTTAATTATATTAATATATTCTGTGTTTTGATTTTTCAGAGATTGGTCTTTCTAAAGAGGATGCTCTAGAAATTTTAAAGGTGATCAAACGGGAACAGCAAAATGATGGAATAAAGCCTTCTGAGGAAGCAGAAACCATTAAGAAGAGTACAGCCCTGGAACTGTTGGAAAAAGAGCAGACTCAAGGATTCATTGTCACTTTTTGCTCTACACTGGATGACATCCTTGGTGGGGGTGTGCAGCTCACCAAAATTACAGAGATCTGCGGAGTGCCAGGTGTCGGGAAAACACAATTGTGGTAAAACACACTACTTAAGCTCACATTTCTGTAACTTCCCCGTCTTTATCATTCTCTTTGAAAAATCTTGGTGACTTTTTTAACTGTTAGCAATAGCAATCACACTTAGACTTATATACCGCTTCATGGTGCTTCACAACACTCTCTGGGTGGTTTACAGAGTCGGCCTGTTGCCCCAACAATCTGGGTCCTCATTTTATCAACTTCAGAAGGATGGAAGGCTGAGTCAACCTTGAGCTGGTGGGATTTGAACTCCTGGCAAGGGACAGAGCTATCCTGCAATACTGCATTCTAACCACTGTGCCACCACAGCTCTTCAGGTTCATACCGTCAAATTTGATGAATTGAAATCACAATTTTAGTCTCATTTCCAAGTGCTTGGCATCCTGAAGGCCATTCCCAATACAATAGATCAAGTGGCTGGTGAAAGAAACTTTTCTCTGAGAGGTTTTTCTAGTGCAGAGGTCTCTAAATTTGGCAACATTAAGACTTATAGATTTCAAATTCCAGAATTCTCCAGCTAGCATGGCTGGCTAAGGAATTCTGGGAGTTGAAGTCCACAGATCTTAAAATTGCCAAGTTTGGAGGTCCCTGCTCTAGTGATCAAGGCAACATGCTACAAACCAGAAGAGACTGAATTCTACTCCTGTCTTAGATATGAAAACCTGGCTGAGTGAATTTGAGCCAGACACCAGGAGTGAGTGAGTTCTAGTCCTGCCTTAAAGTATAAAAGCCAGCTGGGTGACTTTGGGTCAGACTCCCTCTCTCAGCCCTACCCACCTCATAGGGTTGTTTTTGTGGGAAAAATAAGAGGAAGGAATATTATGTATGTTCACTGCCTTGAGTTATTTATAAAGATAATAAAGGTGGGATGAAAATCTAATAAAGAAGATGGATAGCTATTACCAGCCAGAACAAATAATTGGGAAAGAGTCATAACTGGCTAGATAGCAACAGTCTGACCTTAAAAGACAGCCGCTTAACACTCATAGCATATGTACTACTAGCATTTCTGTCAGTGAGCTCCTACGGTTCGAAAAATCTCTTGATCAGCTTTTGATCCTGATTTACTGTCTGGCTTTGAGCAAATTCATTTCAGCAGAGGGCCGCTTTAACGTAGATTATAATACTGGCATCTATCTTAAAAAGATGTAAGAATTCCTATTACAGATATAATGGCTGGATTTCCACACTTGGTTGAACTCGTGTTTTGTTTGGCTTTGGCTTAGCTTAACCAAACCGTCACATTTAAAGTACTTGACATAGAGCCTTTTGCCACCAGGATAGTATATCTAGGAAATGATAGCAAGAGCTCATCTTCCCCAGGCAAAGGTTTTCCTTCCTGTTCATAAAATTAAGTATAGTATAATCATGATCAGCTAAGGATTTTTTTTCCATTTCAAGAGAAGCCAGATACAAAATCAGACGCTTTGGAGCTCTGCCTTCTCACCATTACAGACAGTCCTCACTTAAAAACCACAATTTAAGCCCAACATTTATGTTGCTAAGCAAGACAGTTGTTAGGTGAATTGCTCTGTTTTATGACTTTCCTTGCCGTAGTTGTTAACTGAATCACTGCAATTGTTAAGTTTGTAATGTTATTAATTGAACCTGGCTTCCCCATTGACTTTACTTGTCAGAAGGTTGCAAAAGGGGAGCATGTGACCTCAGGACACAGCATAATGCATGCCAGTGACCAAGCACCCGAATTTTGAACACATGACCACAACGACAGTCATAAGTGTGGAAAACAGTCATAAGTCACTTTTTAAGTGCCATTGTAACTTTGAACAGTCACTAAATGACTGGTTGTAAGTTGAGGACTACCTGTACTGCATTGCCCCTTTGTCCTTTCAGAAAATGTACATTCTCTTTACTTTTCCTCTAGTTCTGTCACGTCCATCATCATTTGTGGTATGTTTTGAAAGGCTCACCTCACTCCGAGTTCTTCCTTTTCTGACAGATCCTACAATTTCTGGAGGTAACTTTCGATTCATTTTTTACATTCCCCTCCTTTCATTTCCTATATATGATTCTTTTACTCTTCAGCATTTTAGAGAATTCTGCACATATCCACATTGGCCACTTTTGGTTTCTCTTTTTTCTTTCTCGTGGGAATTGTTGGTGATTGCACTTTCAGTACGTCATTTTGCAGGATTTCCCAACCTTCCTGTGCAATTTTCTTCGTGGGGATTTCGGGGCCATGGGAACTGACCTTTCCTTCCTCAGAGTCCATCAAAATCTGCTCTCTTTCTCGTTTCTCTTTCTCCAGATACCATTAATTCAAGGCTAACAATGTTCACTTTCCCCCAAGGTACCTTGTCATTTTCACTTCTTTAAACAATTAATCTCTGATGGTGAGAATTAGATCCAGGGTGGCAGATCCCCTTGTTCTTTTTTCTTTTTTTAAATACCTTCCGAGAAATGAAGTCGGCAAGAGAGAACGAGAATTTGTTCGACCTTTGACTCTTGGCAGATTCCCAGCAGATGTCAGGATAATTGAAATTTTCCATTATCAATATTGCATGCCTCTTTGAAAGACTGGTCATCTAATGCAAATAGATCAATGGCCATTAACCTTGGTGGCTGTGTGACAGCCAATGAAGGCCATCTGCTGGGAGGCTAGTGGGCTTTCTTGTATGCTTGGTTGGCCACTGTGAGAAACAGACCGCTGGACTAAATGGGCCCTAATTATGTTCTTATGACCTTATGACCCCATCTTTATCTTCTGCCTGTCCAAATGGTCAGTAATAAACTCTCATCATCATATCTGGTATTTTGTTTCTCTCTGCATTCTTAGAGATAATATTCTTTAACAATGTAAGCCAACCAGAGTCACCTTGTGGTGAGGTAGGTGGTAAATAAATTTGATAAATAAACAAACAAACAAATAAAAATATTCTCAGTTGCATATTTCATGCAGGATTTCCACACTCCGATTCCTGAATTTCTGAACAAGCATATTTGTTCTTTACATTTAATTCAACACTCCCACACACACACACCCTTTCTGTTGAGTTTGTTCCAATAAATTGCTACTTTGCACTGTTATATATGCCAGTGTTAAATAACATCCCGCCAACTTTCAGCAATGTACCAATAGAAGAGAATATTTGCAGCCCAGGATTGAACAGTGGGATCCTTGGTGCTTTATGAGCTGGGCTGCCTTTTTGCAGACTTTAGGAATGTCCACCTAAACTTACTTGTCTTCCCGATTTAGAATTCCCTTGTTTCTTTTCTGTACTCTGTGCATTGGTGTAAAAACTTCAGAAGTTTATAATTCCACCTACTGATCTCTCTGTTATAGTGTCCTGCAAAACCCCTCATTCTGGTTCCTGCTGCTCCACTGTGTTCAGTTTTCTTGGCCCCAATCTTTGGCTGCATCATTAGGGAGAATCCCATTTCTTTCCAGGAGTCATTCATGAGGGTAGGATAGGTTACTGTCATAAAATTCTTCTGATGTAAACAGGTTCTTAAAATAAGAACAATAAGGTTGGAAGAGACTTTGGAGGTCTCCTAGTCCAACCCTTTGCTCAAGCAGGAGACCATATACCATTTCAGACAAATGACGTCCAGGCTTTTCTTAAGAACTTTCAGTGATGGCGTATCCACAACTTCTATTCTGCTGATGAATTGTTCTTGCTGTCAGGAAATTTCTCATTTTTAGGTGAATCTCTTCTTGATTAGTTTCCATCCATTGCTTCTTGTCCTGCCTTCAGGTGCTTTGGAGAATAGGTTGACCACCCCTTCTTTGTAGAAATTGGAAAACTCCTGCTCCTCCCCTCCGTTAGACTAGACATACCCAATTTCTGCAACCGTTCTTTATATGTTTTAACCTCCAGTCCATTAATCATCTTTGTTGCTCTTCTCTGTACTCTTTCTAAAGTCTCAACATCAAATGTAAAGCTGAGACTGTAGAACAGCTTCTCAAGGAAAGTGTCTGTTCTAATTCTGTAACAATGCTTTTGTAAAAATCCTGTTCCCTTTTTTCCCGTTACATAATTACTTTGTGAGCCCCGAGTCCATGAGATCGAAATGGTTGCAATAAACAGCATAAATGTTTGTAATAAACAGTACACAACATTCCCTCTACTGGCTTTTTCTAGCTTTTGTTGCTAAATGTTTTTAACAACTATGCTGAGGTCCTCCAGATGATGCTATTGCTTGTTCCAGTAAAATATGTCAGAAACACTCTCCCATCTTCCTCATCCGTGCAGCAGCAGAGGGGAATTTGCAAGCCCCCATTTTCATTTTTATAGAACCTGGCATAGTACAGTTATTCTTAACCAGAGTTTGTGTCACGTTCCGTACTACTGTTGTTTCATGAAATTGTAGTTTAGGATCACTCTCCGTTTAAGATTCAGATGTAAGACTAAATTGCTTAATTGAAACAGAAGGAAAGGCTTCTGTTCTTATAGCTGGGCCAGAATGAGAGAGGGAGGTGTTGAAATCTGGAATCAGGCTTGTTCCCATCACAATAAAATTATGTATCTGAGCCCCGCTATTATAAATATATTGGATTGCATAAAATGCTGAATAATAAGGTGCTGTGAGGCTTTGGAAATAATGCAGAAAAGGTAGCATCTCTCTGCAATTCCTTAAAGCAAGGGGCAACTGCAGAATCTCAGGGAAACCACTCCTACACACTCTGGAACACCTTTTCTGAATTATTTCCAAAGCTCAGCACAACCCCACTGAGTACCGTAGGAGTATTTTGTGTGATGAAGCTGTTCTGGAAAGAAATAAACCCGAGTAGATTACTTAAAATGCACTGTAGTCTTGTTCATTTGCAAAATGGCAAGGTTCATCTCAAGCCATAAAATGGATGGAGTAACTTTATCCTAGTTTGGGCCATGTTAAACTAGGTCCTGTAAAACAAATCATGTGTCTGAATGATGCATATGCTTTGGGGACTTGGTTGTGTTGATTTTACTGCCCAGGCTTGTTCATACACCCTGACATTGAGGTCCTATTGTAATCAATGGAAGTTCAAAATATACAGTCTCAACCTATAAAGGATAGTATTTGTATGTCAGGGTTGAAATGAGGGGATAGCTTACAGTTGAAATAGAGGACTAGCACTGATGATGTTACCTGGTTTGGGTAATGAACATGTTATCTAAACATCTGCAAGAAAACAACCAAGCTCAGAGTATCAAGGACCCCACACTATTATGGTGTAGCAGTGAAAGGCACTTAGATAAAAACTGACTAAGTTCTGGTCCTGGCTTAGACATAAAGCCAGCTAAATGACTTTGGGCTGGTCCCTCTCAGATGTAAGAAGAAGGAAAGGGCAAACCACTTCCCAAAAATGTTGGCAAAACAACTGCAGGGACTTATCTTATTCAGCTCTGAAGAAACTTCTTGAATGAGAAGTGAAACGCCTTCAAAGGAAAACCAGAAAGTCTAGTTGCCTCTTGAAAAAGCACCTTTGGAACAACTGTGACCTGGTTGACTGAGAATCTCCATAGACCACAAATCTTAAAAGTTCTTCACTACAGAACGTGGAGTGTTGGTGTTTCCCATTCAATATACCCCTTAACAGATGAAAGATTGATTTGTTTGGAGTTAAACTTTGATTTATTATGTACCATCAGGTTGACTCTTAGTAACCAAATAGATAGATATTTTTTTTCTATGATGATCTGTCTTTCAGACCTTCAAACGATGCACTCATCACCACTAACTGAGTCCTGCTGATTGTCTTCTTCTCTTTCTGCATTTCCCAGCATTAGAGGCTTCTCCACATAGATTAAGCATTGCATAACAGTGTCCACAGTAGGATAATTTGAGTCTGGTCATTTGTGCTTCAAATGAATCTGGGTTGATTTGTTTGATGATCCATTTGTTTGTTTTCTTTGACTATTGATGGTGTTCTCCAACACCAAAGTTCAGAAGCATCAATACTTTTCCTATCCTGCTTCAAAGCCCAACTCTCACTTCCATAAAGGGACAAACATGTCCATGGAGAATATTTCTTGACTCCTTACTCCTTTACTATTGACACTTGCTCTTAAAAGGAGGACACTATTTAACACTTTGATATCTTCACTATCAATTCTAAGGCTGGTTGTTGGTCTTTATATTTAGAATACAGAATGAATAACAAAATTGGAAGGGACCTCAGAGGTCTTCTAGTTGAACCCCTGCTCAAGTAGGAGACCCTATACGTTTCCAGACAAATGGTTGTCCAATATCTTCTTTAAAATCTCCAGTGATAAGAGCACCCATGTCTTCTAAAAGTCAAGTCGTTTCACTGGTTAATTGTTCCCACTGTCAGAAAATTTATCCTTAATTCTAGTTTGGAGCGCTCTTCAATGTTCTTCCACCTGTTACTTCTTGCCCTGCCCTCAGGTGCTTTGGAGAACAGATCGATCCCCTCTTCTCTATCACAGCCCCTCAAATATTGGAAAATTCCTATCATGTCAGCCCTAGTACTTTGTTAGACTAAGCATGCCCAGTTCCCGCAACTGTTCATCATTGCATTCTCTTGTTTTTTATTATGCTTTTTAGCTTCTGTTACAAGACTTTGCTGATCCTTTGCATTTTCTGCCATCAGGATAGTAAAGTAATGAGTCGATTTGTAATAGCCTTTCTCCGTTGATGTTTTATTATCATTTTCCTTCTTTCCAGCATGCAGCTAGTGGTGGATGTGCAAATTCCAGAATGCTTTGGTGGACTTGCTGCAGAAGCTATATTCATAGATACCGAGGGGAGCTTTATGGTTGATCGAGTTGTGGATATAGCAGAAGCCTGCATTCATCACTGTCAGCTTATTGCTGAAGTGCACCCAGAAGAAGGTTAATTGCCAAACTATATTTGCTTTCGTGCAAAGTGTGCTTTTTTCCTGGCTACTTATTCAAACGGTTCCGTTTATTTCCTTACCCGTCATAGATCCATTCAATATTTATTCAAATATAGGAAGTAACTGTATGCGGTACTGAGTCAGAATGTTTTATTCATGCAGAATTAGATTGCAGTAATCAGTGTTTCTCAAACTTGGCCACTTGAAGAAAGGTGGACTTCAACTCTCAGAAGATTGAGACACACAGTAATAAACCAGTGGACATTCCTAAATTTGGAATAAGAGAATGGCCATTGGGCACTAAGCCTAGACATTTCTTATGCCCAACCAAAGCACATAAGATGATAAAGACACATAAAGGGAAAAGGCTCAGAAACAGATTCGTTCATTCTTGATTCTTTGCCAGATTTTGCAAAATCTGCTTTTTGGAGGTTGCTGCATTTCAAGGCTTGCTTTTTAGGTACCCTTCTGGAAGGACTGATTCTTAAGGTGGATGAAAAGAATAAAGACTCAGATGTAATAACAGAGTAATATTAGAAAACTGGTGGGAATCTTAGTCTAGTGGTTAATGCACCAGGCTAGAAAGCAGGAGGCAATGAGTTCAAATCTCGCCTTAGCCACGAAAACTAGCAGGATAACCTTGGACCAGTCCCTCTCAGCCCAACCCACCCCTCAGGGTTCCTGTTGTAGGGGAAATCGGAGGAGGAAAGTGTGTTGGGGATGTTCGTCGCCTTGAGTTATTTGTGAAAATAATGAAGGCGGGATACAAATAAATGAAGAAATAAATACAAATTCCCCAGAATATCTTCTGACCTCAGAAGAGAAACCAAATTACGTAGATTGGTTTCATTTCACAGACAGAAAGCATTAGGGATTTAACAGCAATCTGAATTGAACCAAAACAAAAGCCTCTTGGAAAGATATTTGACAAAATTCTGATTTTATGCAAATTTACACAATGAGGCAGTACAGAAAATTTGGGAACTGCAAATGGGTTTTGTGCAGGTATTTTCTTCTCCCCACACTTTTCCTCTGTAAGAATATATGTTTTAACATGCAACAAAACATTCTTAATATGTATTATATTTATATATGATAATCTAAATATGGTTATCAGTCTGTCATAGTAAATATATGTTGTATGATTAATCATATGGTTATGTGATTTATTATTACAAAAGACTACCACAAGCTATCTCTGGGAGGAACTGATCATTCACCATACCTTGCTCTGACAACAGCCTCTGTCTCTGAAGCCAGGAAGCAAGGGATGAGGAATAAACAATAAATTCAATACAGGTTTTTATTGGGTTTTTTCCTTCCCCTTTTTTTTCTTCAGATCATCAAATAGCCTTGGAGACTTTCTCTCTGGAAAATATCCTTTCACATATTTATTACTTCCGTTGCCATGACTATATGGAGCTGCTGGCACAGGTTTACCTCCTCCCAGATTTTCTCTCTGGACACCCAAAGGTAAGGACCAAAAAGAAGTGTGTCCCCCAGAGGGGAAAAGAGAATGTATTAGAGTAGCGGTACAGGTAGTCCTTGATTTACAACCACAAATAAGACCAACATTTCTGTTGCTAAGCGAAACAATTGTTAAGTCTTGAGTTTTGCCCTATTTTACGAACTTTTTTGCCATAATTGTTAAATGAATGACTGCAGATGTTAAGTTGGAAAAACGGTTGTTAAGTGAATCTGGCTTTCCCATTGACTTTGCTTGTCAGAAGGTCACAAAAGGGGATCACATGATCCCGGGACACTAATCATCATAAATATGAATTGGTTGTCAAGCATCCTAATTTTAATCATGTGATCATGGGGATGCTGTAATACTCCCGTCGACCAAACAGTGTTGTCTGGTGACCCCCTAGGGGGAGAGCCTTCTCAGTAGTGGCACCCACCCTCTGGAACGAACTCCCCCCCAAAATAAGAGTGATCTCAGACCTGCGCCTCTTTCGTCGAGCCCTCAAAACGCATTTCTTTACTTTAGCTGGCCTGTCATGAAATTTTTTAAAATGTTTTAAATTAAATTTTAATGAGGGGATTTTTAATAATGGGTGTGGGATGAATTTTAGCTGGCCCTTGGTTTTTTTTAGAATAAGTCACTTATATATATATACTTTTAGGGGGTGTTTTAATTGTTTGTCTTATTGTGTCTGAATGTTTTTATTGGACTTGTACACCGCCCTGGGTCCCAACAGGGAGAAGGGCGGTATAGAAATAAAATTTATTAAAAAAAAAAAATTGATCTATTTTGTAATGCCTAATAAAAGGCGAAGGGGAAGTCCACGTAGCCGCCCTACATATCTCAGCTAAAGAAGCTTGCGTGGCCCAAGCAGCTGACGTAGCCGCACTGCGGGTGGAGTGTGCCGTCACCCGAGACGGGTGAGGTAAAGAATGCAACTCATAAGCCTTTGCAATGGTCTGGTGGATCCATCTCCCAATGGTGGTAGACGTGACCTTGCTACCTAAGGAAACGGGAAGAAAGGAGATAAAGAAGGATTCTGTCCTACAGACATCCACAGTCCTCTTAAGGTAAATTCGGAGAGCCCTCCGAACGTCTAGGGAATGCCAACGCCGCTCTAAGGAGTGGGTTGGATGAGGACAAAAATTTGGGAGAACTAGTTCCTGCATTCTATGAAATGATGTATTAACCTTAGGGATAAAGGAGGGATCCAGCTGGAGCAGTACCCGATCTGCGTGGAACACACAGAGGTCACTTCTTACAGAAAGAGCTGCCAGCTCTGAAATCCTCCTAGCAGATGTGATAGCAACCAAAAAGGCCACCTTACAAGTCAGGAGATGAAGGCTGGTGGTCCTCAAGAGCTCATATGGAGCGCCCGTCAGGGAATTTAACACAACAGTTAAGTCCCAGGTAGGGTATCTATGAACTACTGGGGGACAGAGGTTCCTAGCCCCTGTCAAAAACCTATGAATGGTGGGATGCTGGGATAGAAGGGACCCCCAAGTTAACACTGACGACAGAGCCGCCAGCTGTCTCTGAAGTGTGTTAGGTGATAACCCCAGGGGTGAAATCTAAATTTTTTTGCTACCGGTTCTGTGGGAGTGGCTTGGTGGGCGTGGCCATGTGGTCATATGACTGGGTGGACATGGCCATATGGTCATGTCACTGGGTGGGTGCGGCCAATTGAGCAGTCCATTTTGCCAGGGAGCAGGGGGTTGGACTAGATGACCT
>JANHFK010007695.1:15186-31059 GCA_036250565.1 Sibynophis collaris | reverse complement strand
AAAGTAAAGAAAAATCCAGAGGGAGGTGCTCTGGAAGGTGGATTGTCAAGCTAAAACAAGTCTCTTTGAAGTCTCTTGTTACCTTGGTAGATTAGCAAGCAATAGAGATTAGGGTTTTTGTTTGTTTTTTAATTCTTCTTGCGTCCAACACGCACACACACAAAGGGGGTGTGGGGGGGGGTGTGGGAGAACCCTACAAATTCTTCCCTGGGGCTTCCGTAGCCATGCTGCAGCCCTCTTTCCCCAGCTCTGCTAGACAGAATGCCCCAGGGCTCCCCCCCAACCCCACTGCAGTATATTTCTGATAGTCCATTATATACAGGTGCACAGGGGTAGAAGGATCCCCATTTTGCCCGCAAAAGAAAAGTATTAAAAAGAAAACCCTGAGTTCCAGTTTATCCGTTTTCCCACCCCGGGTGGAGTTGCTAGCGGCGGCTGCCTTTTGTTGGGGGAAAAGTCGGTTTGCCTTGTCAAGAAGCAGGAGGCAACCGAACCCAACGGCCAAAAGAACCAACTCGATGTAAACCACCAACGATATTGGCTTGCAGGGGCAGGTAGGCTGACATCGCCCCCTTTTCAATCTGGGTCCCGGCTACCCCCACGAGCATGTTGGGATGGCAAGTTCCAATCATGCTTTCCCTGGGTGACTCTCGCTGGCCACGCTGGCTGGTTGGGAGAGTTGGCAGAAAAGGCCTCTCTCGCCCAGCCGAGGGCACCACGTGGTGCCAGGCTATCAGGTTGGCCTCTGCCTCGTCAAAGAGCCCCTGGGTGCTAATTCATCCACTTCCTGCAGTTCCAGGCTCCACAATGGCACGGGATTTTGTGCTGATCGTCTTCGAAGTCAAACTGGTAATCATATGTCAGCTGCAGGAGAAAGAAACGAGAACAGGGGAACTCAGGCTTACTTTTCTGGCACACTGAAATTCTGGCAAATTTCAGCCTTTTCTGGCACACTTATAATGCAGGTAGCCCTCGACCTACGACCACCATTGAAATAAGCTGTAACTTTTTTTTTTTAATGTGTACTTCTCTTCCTCATTTAGGATTCATATGGGACTTACCATTTTAAAGCAATGTATTCATTACGGGAGAAGGGTAGAAAACTTTCTCCAAAGGATAATATTAAGGGAATATAACAACTTTGTTGAAACTTAGCCGATCAGTTTTGTCAATATATAAGGGACAGATAACTGAAAGCCTGTATGTTCTAGCTTGAGTTGAAGAATGAATGAATGAAAAATAGGACATTCTAAGTAAATAAGCTCAAAGTGTACTAGAATATGAAATCTACCCTGTTATCATCAGACAGGTATTTTCTTTGTAACATTTTAAGGGAAATGATGCACTGTATAGACAGTCCTCAACTTACAATGGCAATTGAGACAGACATTTCCATCACTAAATGATCTGGTTGTGAAGTATAACTGTATCGCTTAGTGATGACAATTCATGCAGTCCTGGTTGCCATTGTTAACTGAATCCCACAATAGTTCAATGAGGCAACTTCCAGAGGCAGTGGGGAAGCCAGCTGGAAGTCGTAAAGGCCAGGTCCATGGGCCAAGAAGTGGTTGCTGCCAGGCGAGGGAGAGTACAAAAGGGTGTGTGAGTGCAGGGAAGGGTGAGGAAGAGTGTGCGGGAGGGACTGCATGGGCCAGGGAGTGTGTGGAAGAGATAGGGAGAGTTGGGGAGGGTCAGGGAGTGTGTGCCAGGGTGTGCCCGAGAGGAGTTCACAGGTGGGGAAGGTGCAAGCAGGCGAGAGGCAAGAATACGGAATGGGTGCAAGGAGGTGCAGCCTGGGATGGATTGTCAGGAACGGTGTGCAAAGGTGTGAGAGGGGTCACGCGGGTCAGGGAGGATGCAAGGGGATGCCCAAGCGGTGCAAGGAGGTGCATGAGAGGTGAGGTGCAGGTCAGGAAAGGGTTCACAGCAGCATGTGAGCATTGCAGCGCAAATCAGGGAGTGTGTTAAGAGCTGGGGCGGCATGAGTGCAGAAGGGCTATGCAAGGGTATGTGCAGATGGGTGAGGCTTACCACAGGAACACGCGACCTTCCCTGCCAGCAACTTCAGACTTCTAGAGAAGTCGACAGGAAAGGTTGCAAACGGCAATCACATATTCAAGAGACGCTTGGCAACCAGTTGTACTTGTGAATGCATGGCCAAACTTCCCATGACATGTGAGTGTTGGGATAGCCGAAGACCAGTTGTAACCAGCATTTGTTCAATGCTGCCATAATTTGGGATGATTGCTGAATGAATCGGTTGCTGTCGTAGGTCAAGGACTACCTGCACATTCATGGTTATGCTGTCTGTGTGTACAATAAATATTCACCTCCTCTCCTTTGGGTATTCGGCGACTTGAGATGATGATGATCTTGTCTTCCTTGTCAAAAGTCACAACCTCAGCCACACAATTCGGTGCACAGGAATGATTAATGTACCTTGGAGGGGAAGAAGAAGGAAAATCATGTAAGGGGGCCCTGGGTTCTTCACTGGGGAGACCTATTCCGTGAAAGGTCAGAAGAGCTCAGCATGGAATTCTTCAGAACGTTCTTAAAACTCTGGAATGGTGCTTGTTGAGGCTCTTTGATCCAAGAATCTGACATTCTGAACCGCGGTGGCACAATGGTTAGAATGCAGAATTACAAGTTGCTTCTGCTGACTACCGGCTGCCAGCAGTTCGAGTCTCACCGGCTCAAGGTTGACTCAGCTTTCCATCCTTCCAAGGTCGATAAAATGAGGACCAGGTTGTTGGGGGCAATAGGCTGACTCTGTAAACCACTTAGAGAGGGCTGTTAAGCACTATGAAGCAGTATATAAGTCTAAGTGCTATTGCTATTCTATTTTTAACATTAACAGGATTGTGGGTTTATGAGACCAAGAGCTTGTGCAAAAATATGTAGTGCATTAAGAACCCTTTGCTCTGGGAAGGAACTACCTGGGGCAGGATTTAATAATGATTGCTTAAATTACCTTTATTTTAGTATTCTAATACAATCTCCTTACTTACTGAATGCTTTCTATCTTGGCTTTTATGTTGTTTTTCTGTTTTAATAGATTTGCACACTATTTTATTTGTATAAAATACAACAGAACTAATTAAGTTTTATTATTAATAAAACTAATTAATAAATATAAATATCAACAATTGCATTTTTAAAAAAGTTTTCAGGAAATAATAGCTTTCTATTTAAAAGGAACATAATATGACAACTGGTATTCAGTTATGAAGCCAAGAATTAACTGGCCAATAATTTAATTATTAAATAGCTTATTGGCCAGTTAATTCTTACCAGAATTAACTGTACTTACTAGTACAGTTCCGAAGTACTTAATGACCTATTCCTTCTTACTGAAATAAATATTGTAACTAGTAATGAATAAACAACATTGACCAATAATGAAAAATACAACCAGGCATATTGAAATCAATTAACTTTACCTATGTTGCTTTTCCTATATTTCAAATGAGAACTTGAGAAGTAAAGAAATTATTCCCATTTAAAATCAATGAAGTCTTTGAATGGATCGACAAAGCTAATAACTTTTAATTTTGTAAACGAACACTTATAAATTCAAATTCACTCACCTGGCAGGGCCACCTGTTAGGGTGGCATCGATCACATGCTCATTATTGATACGGAACATGTAGATGCCTCGGTTCTGGAAAAGCATGAAGAGAGAAATTATACACCATGTTTCATGTTTCCTTCATGCTTCACAGATTTACCATCAAATTCAGATTCACAATTTAGATTAACTGCTTTGGCAGCACAAATGCTAGGGGACAAGCATGAGATCGCTCTCTTTTGAAAAACTCTTAACTTCACCTGACTTCATCCATATCCAGCACCAAAATATTTAGACTGAAATCTATTCATCCACTGGCTGAAGAAACATCAATGCATGTTTAATGTGTACAGGTAATTCTCGATTATAGATGGTAATTGAGACTAGAATTCCAGTTACAACATGGTTGTAATCTGCAATATCATGTGACCCCATCACTTAGCGGCAGCACTCCCCATTGCCGTAATTAAGCAAGGATTGTAGGTCATTGAATCAGTTCCAGGTGGCTTGCGAGACCCAGGTAGGTGCAGCGCATGGTGGGCTGGGAGTGGCTGTTTGATAACTGTGGCAAGAAAGGTTGTAAAATGGGGCAAACTTAACAAGTGTTTCACTTAGCAACAAAAAATTAGGGCTCAATTGTGGCCGTAAATCAAGGACCACCTGTATGTGACTGCATGAGTGCTGTGACAACTGGAACTTCAAGGACCGATTCTAATTTTTCAGCACCGTCGTAATTTCAAATGGCTGCTGAAAGAATCACTAGTAAGCAAGGACTATCTGTGTATACTTTTACCATATGAATATGGTAAAAACTAGAACACATTTAGTAGATAACCGCATGGAAATGTACACAGACAGAAACAGACTGGTTTCTTCACCTTCAGAAAGTAGTACACCGCACATTTCCTCACAAGCTAAATATGAGTTCTGTCAAAACAGAATCTGGGTAAGCTAACTCAAAGAGCCTACTAGCACCCACCTCAAAATTTTGCTTAGGTTAAAATTGCGTATGTTACAACGAAAGCATATAGAAAAACTTCAGAAGAAATGGCATATGAAAAAAATGTAGCATCTTCTTTTTTTTGTAAAATTAATGAATCTACAGAATGGTATAGGGTTTTGGTGGTATGGATCGATGCATTGTCAACTATTCTTCCACAATTAAAGGATAGAACAGAATTCAGGGACAGAACCATCCAAGTTCGGTGGCAATAGAAGATCTATAAATACCAAATATCCAATCAGAATCTGATTCTGATTGAAGACTCTTCATAATCAATAACTTTCTCACTATAAATGTTAGCCTGGAATGCCCTTTATAACAGGGTTTCTCCACCTTGGCAACTTTAAGATGTGTGGACTTCAACTCCCAGGATTCCCCAGTCATCCATGCTGGATGGGGAATTCTGGGACTTCAAGTCCACATGTCTTAATGTTGCCACGGTTGGAAAACACTTGTCTACAAAGACCTACTACCCAAGCAAAGGCCACCCATTCTTCCTGTAATCAGAAGTGGATATAGTCCTTAGCACAACTATATTCCAGTACAGAGGCCTTATCCCACTTCTTACCTGCTCCTCGTAGATCTTTTCCCGCCTGTTAGCAACCTCGTTCCGGATGATGGTGCCAATGTATTCAATAACCATTGTGTGCTTCTCAATATCCTTGGCAGCATAAAGCCCAAGCCCCTGGATGCGGGACCGGGCCAGGTACACATTGTTCTTCCATTCAGTCTTGAGGCGGCGATACTGTGAGGACTTGGAGTGCACAAACTGCTTGCTATAGGGTGTGTTTGTTTCACCTGTGAACGTACTCTGGTAAGCTTTGGACATGCTGGTGCTGTTCAGAGTGTGGGGCCTTCAAAATACATAGGGGGAAGAAGGGAGAAAAACAAATTATATGAAGCCATCAGTAAGGGTAGCGAAGACTTAGAATATAATACAGAGGTTTTGAGATCATTGGGACTATGTTGGATATGTAGGACTCAGCTTCTTCTGATACCAATTGCTGAAATCCATTGATAAAGTTTCTTTGCTGTTTCAAGGTGAAAAAAAAGACTTTTAAACCATAAACTATGTTTAAAAGAATAACTTGTCCCCTAACCCTAACAAAACTATCTAGAATATACTTATATTTCATTACACAGCTGGAAGATGAATCTTCAAACATTATGACTTTATCCAGTCCATATAAAATCATCTAAGTCAGTGGCCTCCAACTTTCTGAGCACCAGCTACCAGTTCTATAGAAAAGAGTTTTTTGCGCAAACCGGAGAGGTCATGGCTTTACATGCTGCCTGCATCCCACGGATGGGGCCTTGCTTGTTTGTGCTGAGCAGTTTCTGGCATGCTGCGGATTGGTGCCAGTCCACAGACCAGGGGCTGGGGACCCCTGATCTAAATTAGAGTCACTCACCACCTCTTGGGCCAATGAGTTCCACAATTTAATTTTGCTACCAGCTTCCCTCTTTCACTCTAAATCTCTTAATTAGTTTCACTGGCCAACGATTGGTATTGGTATATTCACCGTGACAAAAAGAAACATATATTCCTGTTATTTTCCTCTATGTCATCCAGGACTTTGTACACAGTTGCTAACCAGAAGAGTCCCAATGTTCTAGCTTTTTTTTTTTAAATAAAGAAAATCTTTGCTTCCTTTAAACATTTTGGTTGTTCTCTTTTACAGCTGTATTACATCCCTTTTCAAAGGTGGTGTTCAGAACTGAACATGATATTTTAGATGCTGTTGTACCCCGGATTTGGAAGGAAAGGTAAGAAATACCGGGTTCATTCTTTGCTTTGTAAAGTTTCTCAAGTGGCTCCTCTTGCTTAGGTTCTCATTAGGTTCTCATGCCATTACATCAGGGCCACAACCACACAGGAAGCTCCCTTGTTTTAAATCACAAGTGGGTGGTTATGGTCTTTCCTATCAAATGTGATTCTGTCCCAGGATCTTCTGCATACATTTTACTCTCTCAACTTGATATCTCAATGCAAGTTTTTCACTGAAGATCAGCAATCAATGGAGCAACATAAATGCCGTTCACTCACCGTTTGTAGTGTGTAAGGATTTTGGGTTCTGATCGCGCACAACCAGTGGGATTGATCATGAGTGGCAGCTCCATGAGTGGATGACGTCCATAGCGAAACAGGTAATTCTGACAGCTCTCTACACCAGGCAGCTGGAAAAAGGATTTGGGGGGGGGGGTCACTTCAATGGCAATAATGCTCAGAATGGTCAGTGAGAAAAGGAAAAGACACAGTGGCTCGATACCATCAAAACCAAAACCAACCAGAATGTAAAACAACTGACAGATGCCATCTAAGATTGGAAAATGTGGAGTGAGAATCAGCTACAATTGAACGGATCGCATCATCAATATTTCTACTGCATGAGCAGTCCTTTCTCTTGATGCTGAGTAAGACATGAGTAAGTCTACCCTCAATTAGAGTGGCTGACTCAGTAACTATTTGCAACTCACTGTCACCTTAATCTATCCCACAGGGTTTTCATCGTGGAAAAATAATAGAGGAGTTTTATGAAACCTTGCCAGGGTTCCAGGAGAAAACATAGTAGGAATGGAGAATAAGCCAATCCCTCACATGTGCCCACTAAAGCAAACCTTTTCCCAGAACACAAAGTTCAAGTGGTAAAAATACAATATGAGCAAATTTAGCATCCAGAACTGGTCTCATTAACCATTTTATCAGTATCAACTGGAAAGCATGCTGTAGATTGTATTTCTGGGACTGTGGCTTTTATTAAAAAAATTATGAGCTCTGGATCAACTCAGACGCAGCAATGAGAGCATCTCTCGGAGTGTGTAAAGTCCCTTTTGTGAGAACTAAACTGCCACCAAGATTACATATTGTGTGGACCCCACTGAAAAAAGGGGCAAGATAAGGACTTCATTTTAAGGCATCTTCAGTTTGCTACTATAAGTCAAGAAAACATATAGTTTATTCAAAATTAATATTGTCTGCTTTACACTAATCCAAGCGTGCTTAGTTAAATAAGACCATGTGTCTTGGTAGACTTGTAATGGGAAGTTAGTCAGTTCTGCCACCAGGTTTTCTGTCACTGGAGGACTTATGAGTGAAGTTACTATGGTCCATAAAGACAATCAATCTTGCTAGTTCTTTTTTCTTAAGAGTTAGAATCTGAGCGGCCTATATATAGTGATGGGTCAGAGATAAATTTCAGAAGCTGCTAATCTACCACCTACTCTACTTCACAGCTATATTTCTGAAAAATGGCCAGGAAAATCTTAGAGGTGGTAGTTGTAGTCTTGGGGGCAGCAGCTCTTCAATATCCATGCCAAAATTGTTGTTAGCTTGGCATTTCACGGTCTCCATGACAGTCATGGGAACATCCCTATTCATCATTCTTCCCACACAGAAGGCAGGATACATCCTCAATCTGATTTAGTTGCTAGATTTGAGCTGGTCATAAAAGAGTTGAATTAGGATTAGGTCATTTCCTGTCAAGTTTTGGGCTGCTGGCACCAGTTGTTACTTCCTGATTCAGGGTTCCCATTTCTTGCATTTGGTACATACGGACTCCGCGATGCGCAGAACAGCATGCACTGTCAAGCCAAAGAGCTCTTCTCCCTTTAGATACTCGGGGAAAAGTCGCAGCATGTCAGCTTCCTTGCGCATCATAGCCACCGGTTCGATGATGCGGTTCCAGACGGCTGTTAGAACAGAGTAAAAAGGAAGAAGTATTGAAAACGAGAGATGTTCACTCATCTGAGACAGCCAAGTACACATTTACTGAGAGGGAGAATCAGAAACCAGATTCCAAATATATCAAAATGCTTGGGCATAGGGCATAGGGCAATCCTCTATGGTTTCAGACACATGTTCAGGAATTCAGGCATAAAAATGCAAAAACTAGAGATGGCACCAATGTGCATTAGGCAACCTTCAACAACTGCTAAGTAAATACATGCAGCCAGCTCCCTAAAAACTGACTGTCAACAGGGCAGAATTGGGCAAAAAGGCTCTTGTCTCATAATGTCCATGCCGAAAGGCATCCACCCTGTATTTGTTCCACCAAAACAATTTGTTCTACTTATTACCTATTTTCTATATCTAAATATTAAAACTCCATTTAATATAAAGAGTACAGGTAACCCATCAGTTAACAATGGTCAATTGGGACTGGAATTTCCATTGCTAAGTGATGCCGCTGTAAAAGCATATGCACTAGTTACCTCTCTTTTAATCTGGGTGGGGATTGCTTATTCGCTTGTTTAGGCTTGGGGGAAAAGATTGCTCCCATATCAGCAAATACAGGTAGTCCTTGACTCACAAACATCCCTCTAGTGACCGTTTGAGGTTATAATGCCCCTGAAAAAAAGTGACGTATGTCCGTTTTTCACACTTAACTGTTGCAACATTCCCGTAGTCATGTGATGAAAATTCAGACACTTAGCAACCGGCATCTATTTATGACGGTTGCAGTGTCCCGGGGTCATGTGATCACTTTTGCAAAGTTCTGCCAAGCAATGTCATTGAGGGAGCCAGATTCAATTAACAATCGTGTTATTGACTTAACAACTGCAGTGATCCACTTAACAACGGTGGCAAGAAAGGTTGTAAAATGGGGCAAAATTCACTTAGCAGTTGGTTTGCTTAGCAGCAGAAATTTTGGGCTCAATTGTGGTCATAGGTTGAGGACTACCTGTATTGTTTCAGCGCCAGTAAACTCTCAGTCTCCCCCAGTGGTGAAATCCAGATATTTTTACTATCGGTTTCTGTGGGCGTGGCTTGGTGGGCGTGGTATGGCTTGGTGGGCACGGCAGGGGAAGGATACTGCAAAATCCCCATTCCCTCCCCACTCCTGGGGGAAGGATATTGCAAAATCTCCATTCCCACCTCACTCTGGGGCCAGCCACAAATGGCTTTTGCCAGTTGTCCGAACTGCTCAAAATTTCCGCTACTGGTTCTCCAGAACCTGTCAGAACCTGCTGGATTTCACCCCTGGTCTCCCCGCCCCCACCAAAGTTCCTTCAGGGAGCTTGCCATGGCCACATCCTCTTGTCAGAAGGCTGAAGGTCCATATACACAGGCCTCAGGCCTGAGCCAAAAAAACGATGGCACAGATTGTTATTTCCATATTTACTTCACAAAGAAATAGTCACGCTAGTCTGAACTGCCTCTAAATGCCAATGTATTACTCCCTCATCTTCCTGGTCTTGAAAAACTAATCTCTCTTCTCCTCCCTATGGTCTTTTTAGACCGAAAACGTGAAAAGAGCCCCCCTCCAAGCCATTTTAAATACTAGCTGTCTGAAAAGCATGATTTACAAGGTAGCAACTATTTTAAAGTGTTATTAATTTTACATGCACCCAAGAGGACATCTTGGGATGTCTCTGCTGAGCTGTGCAGGGTCCAAGAGTCTTCCTCCTACTTTCAAACACGAAATAAGCTCAATGGGTCAGAAAATAAATTCATATTAACATACGCCTACAGCTGCTATGCTTTTCAAACAATTAATTCTGGGCAGAAGAAGTGGATCTTCTCAAATCAACCCGGCACAATATTAGGCACTCGGGATCTTAGGGGAAGAATTCTGGCCCTGCTCCAAAAGCTCCCAACAAGCAAATTCATGACAACGGAGCCCAAGCTGATCTCTACCCTGTGGCGAGGAATCTGCGAAGACCAAATCCTCCAGACCATGCTCCATCACTTGAACCACAAACTCTGGCCGGCCGTTATTCTCGCAAATGGTACAACGGTAGCAGCAACGCCGGTTGTTGGTCCGCAAACTCCAGTAGATGCGGGTGGCCTCGTAGCCCACAGGGTAGAGTGCCGTGGCGCTGTGAAAGTCTGCCATTTGGTGGGGCAAGAGCTGCCCTATGGCGTGGAAGACCAGGCCTCCCACTCGGAACATGTGGAGGCGCTCCCCGCGCTGGATAATGCTGGCAATCTGCTTGACCTCGTCCCGCTCGATGTAAACCCGCCGGAAGACAGTAAAGGTGCTGAGCTCCTGGTCGCAGGGACCCTTGAGCTTGTGCAGTGGGCACAGCATCGTCTTGTCCTTGAAGAACATGCACTTGGCACGGATAGCACAAGCAAAGTGATAGACGTTGGGGCAGCGGATACGGTTGCAGCTGTTAGTGGCACCAGTCTTCTGGCAAAGGGAGCATTTGGTGAGCAGGCCCCGGTGCAGCGCTACTTCCACGTTAATGAGGGCCCCACCCTGAGTCTCGTAAACCTCCGTGGACCAGAGGGCGCAGTTGAGGTGCACCCACAAGTCCAGATCAAGATTAAGGAGGCGGGCTGGACCATCTGTGGCCCCATCTCCTTCCTCGTGGCAAAAGCAGCACTTCCGTAAATCCCGTGGCACTTTCTCGGGCCGAAGAGTGGTGGCCAAGCGCTCGATGAACTCCGCAATCTCTCTCTCCCCGTCACGCTTGGTCCCACCCTTCTGAATGGTAATGAGGAAGCGTAATCGTTTCCATCGCACCCCTTTCCACTTTTTTAGCCTGGGCTTGCTCTCCTCATTCTCTTCCAGGGGCCTGGAGCGAGGCTTGGCTTTAGGGGGAGACTGAGGAGCTTCTTCTTTAGGAGATAAGGGCGGAGGGGAGGTCACAGGCGGAGGGGGTGCTTCTGGCTCAGGGGGTGGTTCGGGAACCTTGGGTGGGCTTGGTGGAGAAGGTGCAAACGGGGACAGAGGAGGAGACGGCTCTTCAGGAAGGGTCAAGAGTTGCCGGACATCCAGATTGGCAACGTTGTTGATGTAGCAGTGTTGAGCAGCTTTTTCTGGAACTGAAGTCTCCTAAAGTGGGGGAAGGAAGAAACTTGGTCAGGTACACAACAATTCTATGAGCTGGTCAGAGTTGCTTCTTTATTGCTGCTTGACTATTTACAAGAATCACACCAGGCTGACGACTCTCTCTTGGGAACCATCAGATAAAGGCTTCAGGAATTCTAGAGGAGGGGAACGGTGGCGTTTGGCCACTGTGGCTTCCTTCCCTGCAAGGACTCCAAGCTTGATAGCTTTTTTCACTTTTCCTCCCACTCTAGCCAGAGATTCTACCACAGACATCTTTGAAAATGTAGCAGACCCAACTAAGGCTACTAGCCAATTTGCTTGATAGTAGACATCCTGCCAGCACAGCATACACTTTTAATACGATCGCTATTCCATCACACCAAAGCCAGTTGGCGATCAGAAATTTGATATTCCCTTTTTTTTTCTTCAGAATTTGGTTAAGAGAGATGGCTGGCTAGGGAAACTGACTGAATGTCAACGAAAGGAGAGAGTGGGTGTCCTCAGACAGGAAATAAGGAGTTCCACCCTGAAAGCAACAAAGTCTGGGAAAGATTACAAGTGCTACTTAAGATAATCAACATCTTTTGTCAATAGGATCCTTGTGCAAAAGATGAAAAGGGGCTCTATTGTAAAGTATCATTATCCACTTTCAAGATCTTTTTTCCCCCTAATTTGAACAAAATACATATCAAAATATGAGGTTGTGGTGATAATCTGTAATCTATTCTCACATGAAAAAGGAAGAAGAATTACACTGAAAGCTTGCACAATTTTCTTTCAAATAAGCTTATTGCGAGTAGTTAAAAACTGTTCAATAACTCAGGAGATTTTAAAAAAAGAAAAAGAAAGAAAAAGCTCCCAGCTCCTCCTTTACCTGTTTGAGCAAAGTTAAGATGTCCAGTTCATTCTTGAGACTGTAACCAGGCAACATGGCATCGAACTGCTTCAGCCACTCTGGTCCTCCTTCAGGGCCCTTTGAAACTACTGGCTTCTCTTTGCCTAAGAAGGTTGGGATAGAGAAACAGGAACCAATAAAAAGACAGACTGGAAAAAATCAGAAAAAGATGTACTACCCAGAGGCCATCTTGACTGGAATACTCACTTTGTGCATCAGTTTCACCTTTCCTGGGTTCACCGGTTACATTTCGCTCTGGAAACAACACTTCATAAGAACTGGGAATCTTCATGCTCAAAAGCTCTGCCACTGCCACCATGACACCGTTCAGGTTCTGGAGAAGACGGATGGGAATGGTCAGGAAACTATTTTGAGCAGATTGAGAAATGGAACCCCCAAACCCTTTAGTGTAGCCTAATCACCAAATAAATGTTGTTTTAAAGTATCCATAGTGCAGGTCGTGTGACCGAAGAATGTCAGCACATTCACATGACACATCAACCTGAACACCTACCAAGTGCTTGACAGTTGTTTAATAATGAGACCCAGAAAAGTAGCAACAATAAAAGATGTTCAGACTCAGGATAAGATGTCAGAATAGGTGATGGCTATGGCACAAAACAAAACTTGAGACTTCTTGCATTTCTACCAAATGTGGAAAATTGATAATGGTACCCAGTTGATAGGGCTCTGAGACAAACAAGGCAGGTAACTCACTTCATTGAGGTCTTTATCATGCCTAAAATATCTATACAGCAACTCCTGCCAACTCACAGCCTTCAAATACCTTGGACTATAATTCCCAAGGCTCAAAAGACGACTTTTGGTGCTCGCTCCATACCTTGGCAGCAGCTGCGGACACGGTGAGCATGACAGAGACCTCACTCCCTTTGGCTCTCTCCCAGGAAGTGCCGGGTGTCTCCTTTCCCACTGGCTCTACAGTCCCATAGGATTTGGAATCTGGGAAAACTGAAGGAAGGAAAGCAAAGGGAAAACAAAAAACCTGTCAGAAGCTGCCACTCAAGCTCGTATTCCAGAAATTCAAACCACTTATCTAAAGTTGGGGTAATTCACCGCTCAATCCGGAATCGTGTACCTGAAGAGACTTAAGTCACAGATCAACCAATACAAATGCCAGCGTTTTCCTGAAGGCGTGGCTCCCAGTGTCAGTCTGGGAGATTAAAAATTACGCAGAGCATAAGGTCAGAGATGAAGTGGAGGATAACGACAGCGATTAGCAAGAGGAACTCAACATCTAGAAGACTTCATTCATCATGATCTCATTCACTTATTGTATTACACCTTTACACGAGGCTACCCTCGAAGACAACCTAGAAACTTCAACTAGTATACGATGCCTACAGAGTTGCTGCATTACTATCATTTAACACTACTTACTGCTACAGGAGCTGCACTGATTGCTAGTATGCTTCTAAGTGCAATTCAAAACATTGATTATTCCTCAAGGGCCTGGCTGTCATACTGTTTTTCCCAGATAGATTCTGCCTATCCATCTGAGCAACTATCAAATGCCTGCTGAAGTTCTCCATCTATAAAGGGACATTGTGGGAAGGATCAGAGAAGTGCCTCTCCTCTAGAACAGCGGTCCCCAATTTTTCTCACTCCATGGACTGGCAGCAGTGGTGGCTGTGGATAGGGGATGGTTTCACGCATGCACAAATGAAGCTTTGCGCACTCACCTGCCACTTACATGGCCCAATTCCTAACAGGCCACAGACCAGTACCCATCTATGTCCTGGGGGATTGGGGACCCCTGGTCTAGACCCTCAGGTGGCTCCCATTTTCATAACCTACTGAAGACCCGGCTATTTTGAGAGGTCTTTAGAGTTTATGTCTAATGCCAAACTGGCATTGTTATTGTTACATTTATAATGTGTATAATGTAACAGTTTATTATGGTTATTACAGACATTGGTATGTTGTTATCATTGCTCAGGTATACAACATTTAGAATCTTTTTAGATCAAAACAGTTTGGATTATAGGGTACTTTTCGTCTGGGAAATGCAGATGCAACAAGGATTAAAAATTATTCTAGCTCAGTGGTTCTCAATTTTTTCTTCACCACAGACCCCCTTTAAATAACTTTTGTGGCCATGGAACCCCAAGATTTAACTCGATTTAAATCATAACATTTCTTCAAGCCTTCCCAGACCCTCTGTGACATCGCAGCTCCCCAAGGGTTCAAAGACCGCAGGTTGAGAACCACGGTTCTAGCTCACGGGTTATCTTCCCTACAAGTCATTAGTTTTCACCAACCTGGGATGCTGGCCTTTGGAATAATGGGGATGACAGGGGACATGGGGCACTCCTCCACTTCAGACTTGGCTCCAACCAGCAATGGGAAGCGTGGTATCTCTTCTCCCAAGACGCTCTCTGGAGACGATGCTGGGACAATGGTGTCAGGGCAGTCACTCTCCTCATCACTCTCCATCCTGCAGAGATATTGGAGAACGGTTATACAATTTAGGACGCATCCGCTCTCGCCTGGTTTTTATGGAAGTGATTCAGGGGCATTATGGGAGTGCTGGTGAACACCAACTTATCTTGCCATTTCCAGAGTTAAGAGGTGGGCAGGATGTAGATCTGGGAATTGGATGAAATGCAGCAAATCAGCAAGGGATTCATTCTAACTACATCCAGACAAAAAAGGCTAATGCTCCCCAAAAGAAGCTTTATATGTTCCAAGTTCAAAAGATTGTGCACCAGGCCTCATTTGCTTCCTATAAACTAAGCAATATCTCCTGATTTCATACCCTCCGGATGTATGAACTTTGTTACACTTGTTGGGGATGGGGTGAATTAATGATCAACACATGTGAAGACAAGATTTCAGATGGCACACAGCTAAACAGCTTTGCTTTTGCTCTTTTGTGTTTCTTTTGCTCTTTTGTGTTTCTGCTCAATCAGACTTCTATTCTCACCTGACGTCCTCAGTCTGGTTGTGCGGTGGGGTAGGCAGAGCTGCAAGCAGATCTAAGCTTTTCACTTCCACAGGGGGAGCATCTGCACACAAGGGATAAGAAAGAAAGGATCAAATACCAGATGGTCCAGGAGTGCCATTAACCATGCCTACAGCATGAGAATTCACAGCCTGTGCTTCTGCACTAATATACACCGGGAGGCTTTTTTTCTATACATTCCCCCAATTCTTGGCAAAGAAGAGGTCGATGGCAGACAAGGATAAGGGCTTTTCAGTGATACAGCAGTTACCTTGCAAAATGCCATTCAGTAACCCGGAAGAGATAAACCACTGTTTATGTTTCAGACATTTGCACTCGTTTTCCTGTTATCCTCTTGGCCACCTTTTATCATTTTTTATTTCCTTTTAAAATTTTGTATAAAATATAAATAAAAAATAAGTGAAGGATCCCCAAAAGATGGGAATAAACTGTATTAAAAAAATCGTAACAGCAATTTGTACGTATTCTATATTGGGCACTTTTCTCAGGGCTCAATACATACAAAATCATTTGCAGAGACCATCTCAAAGCTCTTCCTCTTTGCCTTTCCCATACCTGCAACCTTTCCCTTAAATGTCCTCGACATACAACCATTCGTTTAATGACCATCTGAAGTTACAAAGGGCACTGGAGAAAAGTGGCTTC
>JANHFK010007690.1:18952-29600 GCA_036250565.1 Sibynophis collaris | reverse complement strand
CAAAAATTTCTCCACGGACCACCAAAATTTTCCCAGGGACCACCAGTGGTCCCCGGACCACTGGTTGATGACCACTGTTCTAGTCCAACCCCCTGCTTAGGCAGGAAACTCTGCACCAAATGGTTATCCAACATCTTCTTAAAAACTTCCAGTGTTGGAACATTCACAACTTCTGGAGGCAAGCTGTTCCACTTGTTAATTGTTCTAACTGTCAGGACATTTCTCCTTAGTTGTAGGTTGCTTCTCTCCTTGATTAGTTTCCACCCATTGCTTCTTGTCCTGCCTTCAGGTGCTTTGAAAAATAGTTTGACTCCCTCTTCTTTGGGGCAGCCCCTGAGATATCGGAAAACTGCTATCATGTCATCCCAAGTCCTTCTTTTCATCAAGCTAGACATACCCAATTCCAGCAAGTGTTCTTTATATGTTTTAGCCTCCAGTCCCCTAATCATCTATTTAACTACTTGCTCCTAAATCATTTAAGGTTTTGTGCTGTTGTTCAGTCACAAAGTCATTTCCAACTCTTCGTAACCCCATGGACCGTAGCACTGTCTCCCTGTCTCCCTGAGTCGGCCCTAATCCATGTTCAATGTGTCGACAACACGATCTAATCATCTTATTAACATATTATCATCTTATTAACTATGAAGTGTTAATACCACTTTATAATGCTGTTGGGAGAAATATCCATCTTTGTTCAGTTCCAAGCTGGGTGAAAGACACTGGAAACATGGAGTCTGATTGGAAAGATGGTTTAATGATGAAGCGGAACCAAGAGCTGACCAATTGGTTTGATCAGTACATGGATTTTTCTACAGTTTGTTTCTTTTTTCTACAGCATTTTGTAATTTAGAGGCTTGTTTTGTGTATTTTGTTACTTGATTTTAATTAGTTTGTCTCTTGAAGACCGGGGCCCTGAGTCTAAAGTGCTGGTTGCCTTGGATTTTTAATCTTGTTTAACAAATGTAATTAATCCTAGATGCTTGTCTGAGCTAAATTTGGTTGAAGTTTACACTGCTCTGGGGGTAGTGCAATGTCTGAAATGCCCTTAGGAGATTGTGCAATGTAAAAGAGCTTTGTGTCTTCTGCTAAATGGTCCTGAAGGATCATGTCCTGTTCTTAATCCCATCACCCTGGAGCCGAAGGTCTTTTGTTTTGTAGATAGGCTGGCCCAGTCTTTCTTAATGGGCACAAAATATCTACTGGGGGTGGTGGCTATTAAGAAAAACTGAGTCTGTTTTCTGTCTTTAAGAGCATGTTTCTCCATTTCTCCCTTTGGGGAAATATAATATTGTTGTTGTTAGTCATGAAGTTGTGTCCAACCTGTCATGACCCCATGGAAAACATTCCTCCAGGCCTTTCCTGTCCTCTACCATCCTCAGGAACCCATTTAAGCTCACACCTACTGCTTCAGTCACTCCAGCCAGCCACCTCATTCTCTGTCATCCCCTTCTTCTTTTGCCCTCCATCGTTCCCATCATTAGACTCTTCTCCAGTGAGTCCTTCCTTCTCATTAGATGGCCAAAGTATTTGAGTTTCATCTTCAGGATCTGGCCTTCTAAAGAGCTGTCAGGGTCGATCAGTTTAGGTTTAATTGATGGTTTAGGTTGTGCTTATCGATTGTTCGACTGCTCATCTGATTCACTGAACAGCATATAAGATTAAGACAATACTTAACCATCTAGATTCCCGGGTCCAAAATCACACTATTTCATGAAAGGAACCTGAAGATGCATGCCATCCTTTCTAGATCTGATCGGGCAAGTAGAAACAGAAAGTGGTCCCACTAATAGCTTGGCTCTATGCCACACAAGGCTTTATTGGTTATAACCAACACTTTGAATCATACCTAGAAGCTTACTGGAAGCCAGTACAGCTCACTGGCAATGATATTATATTGGTATAATGGGAAATGCCAATGAATTCTGGATGACCTACTACTTCCGAATGCTCTTCCCAGTCTTATGTCAAGTGTATTGCTATAATCTGAATGAAAGGTGAACAAGACATGAGTCACTGACAGCAAAGCCTCCTTTTCCTGGAATGGGTAAAGTCGGTACACAAGATAGAACATAGAATTATAGGGTTTGAAGGGACCTTGGAGTCAAAATATTGTTTTTTATGCTTTTTTTTTTTACTTCAGCTGATTCTTACTGGAAAAAAAAGACTGAGTTAAAGTGTTTTACTTTGACTGGATCTTGTATGATTGCTAGTAATGTGAGAAATCTGGGAAAAAAGCAAAATAGTTCTTGAAGAGAGGAGTTCTGCTGAATAGATGTATGTCAAAAGGTCATAATAGAATGAGAACAATCAATAATGCATAAGTTATCTATTGGAGATGAGCATTCCTGAGGATAAGAATCTGACCTGAGCAATGATTAGTGAAACAGGTTTTATCAATATAATAAAAATAACTTTTACTTACAGGAAATGCATTAGAGGGCTAGGCAAAACCTAACACTTAGCTAGCACTTTTCAGGTGTCCAAGTACTTGATCTCTCTGTGTGTGAATGCCTTGAAATAAAGACAGAAACAAATGACCTCATAATAAGCAACCTCTTGTCTCTTCGATGGAAGAACCACGCTGATAGACTAAGATAGACATAGCATAAATTCTTTACTCTCTACACAGTATACTCTACTAATTCCTTTGTGGTTAGTATGTTAGGTCATGCAATACTGAGGAGTCATTGGATATGGACTTCCAATATGGTCCACACCTCCTTCCTAAAAAAGCAAGTTTCTTGAGCAATCTACAATACTCCTAGTTTTTAATCCTGTATTTGCTAATAAATTATAAGGAAGATTTCACAGAAGAGATCATGTCTCACTGCATCATGTTCAGCCTGTTAGTGCTTTGATTGATATTACCTTTAAAAATACAGTACCAAAACAAAGGCATAAAACATCTGTCTCCTTTCACATTCTCTTTGTTTGCCACTCAAAAGTAGAGCACATGAGTGAGTGTTATGGATGGTTATATTTAGCACATTAGCAATTCGACTGCTGTAATGAGTAGGAAAGTGGAAATAGGAGTGTGTGCATCTCTCTAGCAAGTGGGAGGGAGGTGGGGAGAAAGGTAAGTAGGACTGGTAGGGAGCACCCTGGGAGAAAGAGGGTACAAGGACCCTCCGCTTACCTCAAGTTTATATAAAAGAAATATGAGTGACCACATCTTGCAAGGTAGGCATTAGTAAGTAGGCTGAAGCGTTGCTTAACTTTCTTCCAAAAGATTGTTCTGTGGCTGACTGAGCTGTATGCAGGGTCCCTTCATTCTATGTGGGGGCCAACTTTTCCTCTGCCACCCTAATCCAGGTTTTAGATCTTTTCAGCATCTCGTCTTCCTTCTTTTCCTTGCATCCGGTTTCTAGAGCTTGAACATTAAAAAAAACAGCCTGTTCTTTTCTAGACGCAGACACCTTTAAGTCATTGAATGCCAAAGAGAATTTCCTTCATGACCGCTGCTTTAAAAAGATGAGCCAATTTATTCCACTCTATGCTTCTACCTATGCCTTAATTTTCCAGTCTATGCAGAATATTCCCATTCAGGGTTGTGCTCTTTTCCTAAGTAGGACAGGCAACCTCTTATTTCTGTTGTTCCATTTTCTTCCCAGCTGCACTTCTTTGTCTCCATGGCAGCAACTTCTTACACATTGGGTTTCGCTTTAAAAAGTGTGATCTCAAAGACAGGTAGTGAGTCAGGCAGGTGATGGACAAAGGCGTACAGCAGTTCCTAAAACCAACAGTGTTACCATTTCTGGCTATCCCAGGAAGAATGAATGTTTACTGTATCTTGTAATAAGGAGAAATGGGCCAGGAAGCAAACACTTGTCAGAGGGATAATTAATGCCCAGTGAAAATGAAACAATGTAAAAAAAAAAAAAGGTAAATGAATATTTCAGGTCTTACCAGAAGCCTGGGCATTTGAGGATTCTGTACGATATTTTAGCTTTTCTTAGCACTGCACTCTTCGGAACAGAGAGCTCTGATAGAATAGAATTCTTTATTGATCAAGTTTGATTGGACACACACGGAATTTGTCTTGGTGTTGCTCTTGAGTGTTGCTCCTGGAATCTGTTGAAGCCACTCTCCCAGCTTAGAAGTCACTGCATGCTCCTACCACCATTGGCCCTTACTTTCCACATCCTCTCTAGTTCCTCCTTCAAGCCCTGGTACTTTTCAATTATGAAGAAGTAACTTCTTCCTTCTTCCTGATGTTGCTATCACTACATCTATCACCCCTGCTGTCTTCTGCTTTTTGTCCACTACCCTGATGGCTGATTGATTGGCTAGTACCCGCCTGTCTGGATCTGGAGGTTGCACAAGATCTTAGCTCTGTTGTTATTCATGATCTTCTGTGGGATCCCTGATCTAGAATTGGGAAGCTCTAGCCCATATCCTGTGCAGTTGTTCCTATCCACAATGCCAGTTACTTGGTTGTGCCATTCAGTGTATGCTGCTCATTTAACCTTTAAAGGATATGAACAGTCAATTATCCTGGCATTCATTTGCTTCGCACCTGGTCATGAAGGACACAGAACAACTTCCATGGCAACTTCAGGAAAATGCAACTTTCATTTAATCATTTGTACATGGGGAAAGAGAAGAAACAGAGTCCTTAAAGCAGGAATGTGATACCAAGATCTTAGACTAGTATTTCTCAACCTGAGTAGCTTCCAGATATATGGAGTTCAATTCCCATATTGGCTGGGGAATTCTGGGAGTTGAATTGCACACACTTGAAAGTTGCTCAGGTTGAGAAACACTGTCTTATACGTATGAGAAATGTAGTGCATATGCACATTATTTAGATTATAGAAAGGCAGAAATGGATAACACCATTCTCCTCTAAGTATCCTACTCGGGTGAAATCCAGCAGGTTCTGGAGAAGCGGTAGCAGAAATTTTGAGCAGTTCAGAGAACCAGTAATGGAAATTTTGAGTAATTTGGAGAATCGGCAAATACCACCTCTGGCTGGTCCCAGAGAAGGGTGGGAATGGGGATTTTGCAGTATCCTTCCCCTGGAGTGGGAAGGGAATGGGGATTTTGCAGTATCCTTCTCCTGCCACGCCCACCAAGCCACTTCCATCAAGCTCACCAAGCCACGCCCACAGAACCAGTAGTAAACCAATTTGGATTTCACCACTGATCTCACTCCCACCCCAAGGAACCTCAGGGTTATTTCTCTTAATCCATTTTTCCTTGTTGGTTGCCTCCAGGCCTTTGGTTAGTTTTGGTTGGAGCACTGTAACTTGTTGCAGACTAATCTTAGTGTTCTATTGGCTGCTTTGCACAGAAGGCCCCACCTTTTCCCACTGAGACCATGCCTGTAATGAATTCTAGGACCTTTCAGATTTTTGCTTTACATTGGAATATAGTCAGTGTAACTCTCATACAGCAAAGGTTGCTGATTCAAAACCCAGCAGGAATGATAATAATTCAGATTTACAAGCTCCCTGTTTCTCTCTGTATTTTATTTGTTAAAGTTCAGTTGCAATATTTCACCAATTATTCAATCTCCTAAAATTGAGAGTTTCAATCCGAGCTCCTAAATAGCCCATTTTGTGTAATTTCAAATTATTAGGTAATTAATAGAACTGCACTTATTTTAAAAAGAAAAAAGAGAAGTTGGAGGCTTGGAAAGAAGAATAACAAGGCCTTTTGCACTCCTTCAAAAGCCACTTCACATTGTTGTTCTCATGGCATCAAATCATTTCCAGCTGAACTGTAGCATCAACCATACTGTGGAGGAAAAATGCTGGGCTTATTATTTTTTTTTACAAGATTTAGTTGCAAAATGGTTGATATCATCGCAGCTTGCAAAAGTTTTAAAGAGAAATAAAAATATGGCATGATTCATGGTATGGTGGCTTTCCCTTATAATAGCTATTCAGATCTCCTTTTGTAAACAGAAAAAAGTACATAATACTTACTGGAAATATGGTAGCAGGGACAGTGATTTTGCTTTTTCCTATTTTGCATGGAATGTGGGGTAAGGTGGGTTTATTGAATAATAACATAATAGAATAACAGAGTTGGAAGGGACCTTGGAGGTCTTCTAGTCCAATCCCCTGCCTAGGCAGGAAACCCTACATCACTTCAGACAAATGGTTGCTCAGAAGTTGGGGTGAGATGCTGAAGAACTGACTTTTTTAAAAAAATTGTACATCCCTATTGGAAAGCTGGAGGGAGAAAGCCAAGTGGCTTATGGTGCAAATCACTGCAAATGGTTTGTGAGGGATTTGGGAATGGAAACAGTGCTGTGAAGAAGTGCCTTCAGCTACGCTTTTTAACTTTATTATTAATTTTATTTGCTCTCACATTCAACAATATGGCAGCTTTCAATAAAATATATTCACTGCTGTAGGATACAGCAATGCACCTTAAAGTCAGTTCCTCATTGCCTTATCCCAAATTACTGCCTGTAAAAATAAGCTAAAGTAGCAAAGGACACAGCCTATAATACGCTCATATAGGCAGAGAGCCATTAAACAAGTTGACGTAAATATACACAGGGGGAACACATTATTACATACAGACTGCTACTAATACTTTTACTGCTATGGACTTGATTGTTTGTCCCTGGAACCATTTATTATCAAAGGGTCAGGGTGTGTTATTTCAAAGCTACAGTTCTCATGACTTTCACTGAGGCAGAAATGTTATCTGCTGAAACCTGACTGACAGGTGTCAGGCTTGCTATCTTTCAAGATGGGCACAACAATAGGACCCTTACGGTAGCCGATCTGATAGAGGAGGTTTCCTTCTCCAATATGAGGCAGTGAAATTGCTGCTTAATTCCTTAGTTCCTAAGTGCATGACAGTTGATCCAAGAAAAAGAGCACAGCCCAAAATGAATGTCAAGCTAACTTCAAGTTAGATTTATTGAGGAATAAATAGAAGCGTTTCTCTTCATGGAACATAAAATGTGAAAAGTGGCTTCTTAATTGGCTTCCAAAATGCCAGTTCAAAAGATCTAGTAGTTCAAAGGACTGGATTCAAAGGATGAAATGGCCAGGATATTAAAAAAGACTGCCTCTTTCTACGTAGGAAAATAACAATCCCCTGCTTGTTTACATCCACAGAAGCCTTTCAGGATCTCAGTCACCCTGATAAAGATGATTCTGAGGAGATGGAAAATATAATTTGCTATTCTATAAACAGTTGCATTTGGGGTGGCTTGGGAGGATGGTTAATTTGTCTGCTTGGCTCTTCTTTAGACATTCTGTTTGTTTTCTTCTACTTTGGTAATATTTTAATTTTATTGCAATCTTCTTCGTTTTTGTATATTCCTTTGTTAGCTTCCTCAGATGTTACTTTGAGGAGAAAAGGCTCTTTTAATTGGATGTATTTTTTAAAAAAGTTTCTGAAAACAGATGCTTGAAAATAAGTTAATTGTATTTTCTACCAGAAATGTCACCAATCATTTATCTTCAGTAAGAATTATGTTAACTTAACTGTTAAATTCTTCACTGCTTTTCTTTCCTCACAAATCGAAATATATCCATCTAACTTTGAGGAATAGAAGGGAGACGTGTGCTTACAGAAGGGCTACTTTCTAGAACATTCTTAAAGTGTGCGCAAAATCTATTGATATATACTTCAATACTGTGTAGAATTCAGCTGTATAGACCAGGGCTTATGATATTCAGATGGGAAATAAGTCATTATCAGACCCACAAGGTAGACCAAACTTAGAAACTAATGCCATATAAGTCTAAAACTACTTTTATTGGAATAGCTCTAGTAACGGAATCATGAATGTCTTGAATGTGCTTCCCCCTCCCTCGCTTTATCTTCATGTGAACTAGAAAGGGACTTGTCCTAAATATCTTCTTAATTTTTTGGAATTGGGTCAAACCCTATTTGTCTGACCTTTATTTATTTATAAAATTTATATCTGCCCTGGCTGTGAATCCTTCTGTTCTGATCTAGGCGTTCCCAAACCATGAAGCAGACTCCTTATCCTGACAAAAATCCCTTTTTATTCAAGTCATTCACACCCAGCAAAGTCTTTCAAGGGAGAATTTACAGTCACAGACCTTATCTGGCTTGGAGAGCTGCCAGGCCGATATCTTCAAAATTTGGCAAGTCTTAGAAAATCACAAACCAAATAGGCGAATTAATTGTCTCCTGCAAACTCCACTCCCATTTTGCTCCTCTTTTATTCCATCTGGGAGGGGCCATTCATCATCCATCTATGGCCTTACTCCCAAGTCGACCCTTGTTCTTTAGCTGTTCCCTTCGTCTGGCAACTCTGCGCATGCGCACACTGGGAACAGGCTCCATCTGTTTATCTGCCTCACTGAGGTCTGAAGGCAGCTGATAACTGGCATCCGGCCCTGGCCCCCTCTCTGCCTACGATGCAGAGCCCTCATCAGAGCCTTCCCCACACTCCAGGACTGGCCCATGTTCTTCCCCAAACTCCTCACTGTCCAAATCTGCTGCCAGTTCTGCTGGCTGCTGGCAAGCCACAACAGTACCCATAAACTAACTCATTTCAGGAATTACCTTTCCTGAAATTTATTCATTAGTATAGAGGATGAACAGTTCTTTTGAAAGTAGGCGAGTGCAGTCTAATATTAATTTTGGCTTTGTTTTTATGTATTTGAAATATGTAACTGTTTCTTTATTTACCTTTGTTGCTTCAAGTTCACTGTATCCTTAAGTCTAGTGCAGGGGTGTCAAACTGGATTTCCTCGAGGACTGGATCAGCATTGTTCTCCTCCACAGAACAATGAGTTGGCGGGGGTGAAATGGGACAGATGCCTCCTGCAGCACCCTGCCAGGCAAAATGGGACATGGGGGACCTGTGCAGCACCCTCTGCCCCATTTTTGGTCTGAATGGCCTCTTACAACACTTCATTGGCCAAAACAGGGTGCAAGGGGGCTGCGTGTGGCTCTCCCATGCCTCGTTTTTGCCCTCCATGGCATCCTGCCTTTTGCCCTCCAGCCCTTGAAGAAATCCTGTGTGGCCTGTTTTCGTCCAGCAGAAGCACCACGGGCTGGTCCTTTGATATTTCCAGGCTAGCCCCGCAGGCCGGATTTAAGTACCCCACAGGTCAGATCAGGCCTGCGGGCCTTGAGTTTGACACCCCTGGTTTAATGAATGACCATACCACTTATAAATATTATAGAAAGCACATAGCACTTAAAGGAAACAATATTTAAATTACTTTGTAGATTTTGGTGAAAAGGCTTTGTTCTAGTGGTGAAATCCAAATTTTTTTATTACCGGTTCTGTGGGCGTGGCTTGGTGGGTGTGGTATGGCTTGGTAGGCGTGGCTTGGTGGATACTGCAAAATCCCCATTCCCTCCCCACTCCTGGGGGAAGGATATTGCAAAATCTCCATTCCCACCCCACTCTGGGGCCAGCCAGAGATGGTATTTGCCAGTTATTTGAACTACTCAAAATTTCCGCTACCAGTTCTCCAGAACCTGTCAGAACCTGCTGAATTTCACCCCTGGTTTGAAGTGATTGAAGGGAGAAATTAAATACATGTTGGACAGTCAAATGCTGCTTTTCTAGAAGCATATAGACCCTTCAAAGAGGTTGATTACTACTGAGTTATAAAATGAATTTCTTACTGTGCCTCAATCTTTTCTAAACATAGTTATTCATAAACCTGGGGTGCTGACTTCCATTAATAATTGTGGATATGCACATAGAATTTACTTTTCTAAATGATTTTTGTTCACATAGGAGAGAGAGGGGGGGAGGGAAGGAGGAAGGAGGAGAGAGAGAGAGAGAGAACAAGGGAAAAAGAAAGAACAAAAAAGAAATAAGAATTGATACAGTGATATAATCTCAGACAAAGAAGTTACAGAAATTCTATTGTCAGTTTTATGGTCTAATATTAACCATAAAAACAAAACACATTAAGTTATATTTAACTGTAAAGAAAAGGATTTCAGAGCTCATGCCAAAGTCTTCACTATTTTCTTATTTGGAGACAATTTAAAAAGAAAGAAAGAAGAAAAACTACTAAAAACTTTATAATAAATGTTTACTTTCTTTCTTCCTCTTTGTTGTATTCCAATAGATATATAGTAGCTATAAACATTTAAAATTTTCATGTATTTTTGATTTCAGCTTTTTAGTCAATTCTTTTTCTCCTAAAAACCACATTCTAAATGCTTATGCTTGCCTTGCTGCATAATATATAATACATATGGAAGTCATTCTTGCTTGCATTTGGTCAAATGCTGATATATTATTGTTTACTTCACCATTACTGCATATCCTCCAAGCTTAAGTTTCCATTCTGATTTGTCAATAACGTATCTCTTTTCCAGCATGCTAAATTGATCCTCTTAGCCATGAATTTAGGAAGATTGTGATTATTTGTGTGGCTACATCTTGGAATTATGCCCAGTAAAATGTGGTTTATTTCCAATTTGATTTTTAAAATTCTCTGAATAGCGCTGTATATTTCTTTCCAGTACTTCTGAGGATTTTTTTTACATGCCCACCACATATGGTAAAGTGCTCCTGCTGTCTTGTGGCTTTTCTAAATGCTTACTGCTACATGACTTGTCTAATCTTAGCAATTATTGCTGGAGTCAAACACCCACCTATAAAACATTTTTATACCAGTTATCTTTTAAGTTTTAACTTGTGGTAAATTTTATAGATTTGTTCCATTGTTGT
>JANHFK010007689.1:19535-29566 GCA_036250565.1 Sibynophis collaris | reverse complement strand
GCTAGTCTAGTGAAGAGAAGGACCAGGGGAGACATGATAGCAGTGTTCCAATATTTGAGGGGCTGCCCCAGAGAGGAGAGGGTCAAGCTGTTTTCCAAAACACCTGAAGGCCAGACAAGGAATAATGCATGGAAATTCTATAAAAGGACAAGAGTATATTTAACTGCACAATTTCAGAAATAAATTGCATTATATTGCATTTCAACCCCGAAACGAGGAGGAATTTTCTGACAGTGAGAACAATCAACCTATGGAACAGCTTGCCTTTGGAAGTTGTGGGAGCTTCATCGCTTGAGACTTTCATGAAAAGATTGGACTGCCATTTGGACTGCTTGAGCAGGGTGGTGGTGGGTGGTGGATGACCTATAAGGTCCCTTCCAACTCTGTTAATCTGTTAAGGCATGTGGACTTCAACATCTGTTAGTGACTATTTGCAAATAGATGGTAATAAACAGTAATAACAAAATCATTTTCTAACCAGTGTGTCCATTAATGACAAGAGCCTTCAGTGTGAAACTGATTAAGGCCTGATCAGTTTCAGGCAGTAGTGGGAGGCAGGAATGTTCTAATCAGATAATTAAGGTCACAGAGCTCAGCTTGTTAACTTCCCATTAGCATTTCTTAAGAAAGAACTTTGCCATGGATAAAAGTAGCTCAGGAAGAGAGACTGCAGTTGATGTAAGCAAGTGCTCCAAGGGACAGAAAAGGCGAATAAACAGGTCAGCCGCAGGATATGATCCCAGGTTGCTTTTGTCTTCTTTAGATAAAGTTGAGAGAACTTTATCTAAATGAGACAATAGCAACCTGAGATCTCCCCAGCATCTCTCTCTCTTTCTCTCTCCCCCACTCCCTTCCTCTTTCTCTTCCCCCCTTCATCCTCCCTCTCCCCACCTCTCTCTCTCTCTGTGTCATGTGTTCACTTACGACCATTCTACTGTAAAACTGAATTGGAATATAGTTGCTAAACAAGGAAGTAAGAATGAACCTCAGCACTTTCCCCCAAGCAATACAAATGAAAAACTTACCACTCTTCAATGACCTGGATGCTCTCCAGTTTGCTAGTGTGTGTCGGTCTTCCTGTGCTGTCTCCTCTATCTTCATTCCTAACAGTGAGGCTGCAATGTAGTACAACACTTTATTTTGTCTAGAGAAAATTAATGTAAAGTAATGAATGTAAAACATATAAGACAAGCCAGAGCTTTAAGAGAAATGGCAGAATTAAGGCGAGACTTTTCTGTGAGCAAGTGCAAACCAATGGTTGACTCCAGTGGTGGGATTCAAATTTTTTTACTACTGGTTCTGTGGGCGTGGCAGTGGATACTGTAAAATCTCCATTCCCACCCCACTCCAGGGGAAGGTTACTGCAAACTCCCCATTTCTTCCCGATCAGCTGGGACTTGGGAGGCAAAGAATAGATGGGGGCGTGGCTAGTCAGAGGTGGTATTTACCGGTTCTCCGAACTACTCAAAATTTCCGCTACCGGTTCTCCAGAACTGGTCAGAACCTGCTGAATACCACCTCTGGTTGCCCCCCACAACCCCCATAAGAGGGTTCCCTAGTCTTGAAGGCTCCTATTTAGAGTATTTCCTCAACTGTCATAAGATCAAGAGAAGGAGAATATGCCTTTTTAATCAAAAAATAAATACAATTTCCATAACATTTCATTCAATAGGGTAATTAAACCTCTCCAAAAAAATCTTTCTATCTGCATTAAGTAAAATCACATGCATAGAAACATGCTGAGAAAGAAAAAGTATAGGTGTTTTATTATGCTCTAATTCAAGACTGAGTAGAAGAATTAAAAACCATTACATAAATTCCAACTGAGGCATTTATTTATTTTTTGCATATTTTAATAGCTCTAATTTAGCAGTGCTATTAGTCAGTTCATAGCTCATCCGTTGCAGTGGCACTGGTCTTTAATTTCCAAAATTTGAAGTCATAACATTTTCCCTCTTTTTCTTATGAAAGGGGCTTGGATTATTATTTTTTAAATTCAGAGCTGATCCGAGCCTCTGCTTAATTCCAATCCTTTACTCACAATACATTGCCTAATTTGTATTTTTATATGGCATGCATATATAACATAAGAAAGTGACAAACACAATTTAAGACACGAGTCACTGTCCCTATGCTGTGCCATTAGTTATCTTAAACCAGGGGTGTCAAACTTGATTTTATTGAGGGCTGCATCAGGGTTGTGTTTGACCTCAGGGGCCATGTGGGCATGGCCAGGATGAGCATGGTCAGCTCGACGTCACTCATCGAGGCTCTTGTTTCCAGACATGACTGCCTCCTGCAGCCCTCTGCCAGCGAAAACTGACTCTGTTTTCGCTGGCAGAGGCACCAAGAGCTGGTCCTTTGCTGTTTCCAGGGGGGCCTACAGGACAAATCGAAGCGCCCTGTGTGCCAGATCTGTCCTGTGGGCCTTGAGTTTGACACCCCATATGTCTTATACTGTATGTTCTGGAAATCCCATAATCCAGAGAAGAGGGGAGAAATGAGGATCCTGGAGGCAGGATGGGAAACAGCTACCTCAAGCTGTAGTGTTAATCCTGAAAAATTATCGTCAGTGTTTTAATTAATGCTACAATGGAACTGGAAGTTAAGTGTTTCTGTGTTGAAAATTTGCTGAAGAGATTCCCTACTGACACAAATGCCATGTGTGGCATCCCCATAATAGGCCGAGACCAGAGCAGAAAACTCATGTTGCAGAAGGATGAAGTGAAGAACAAACCAACTGAGATTACAGAATAGCCAGCCACAAATAATGTAAACATGTGTTGAGGTTCAGCTGTTAAGACTTGAGGACAAGAAAAACCACTCCCAGTCTAAACTTATCCCCTCTGTGCAAAAGTTGTGTTCAATGTATATCTGTAAGGAGTTAAATTATTCTCCAAAAAAGTAAAAACAAGGGGAAAAAGTACAATAGCATTTCCTCAGCAGTATGAGGAGGTTGTCAGAGAATGATTGATGACATTGTCCTGAGAATTAATCAAGTTATATATCATTTTAAATGAATAAAACATATACCTCTAGGTGCCTGCAATCATTTTTAGATAGGTAGATATATATATACTGTATATATTAAGATGAGAGGATTCTTTGGCAGAATGTACTCAATATATACCATGAAAATGATGAATAGCGTTTTGATTCAGAAACTTTGCCAATACAAATGTGTTTATTTTAATAATAAACAACTTCTCATTATTATGGGTTATGCATTGGAGAGGATTGTATTGCATTGCATTGGTCTAGTGCACTAGTAAATTGTAATTCCAAGATTCTTGATAATATGAATATATTCATATTTTTATTATTGATATTTCTATATTACTTCACTCCAAACAGATCTAAGGAAAAATAAGCATGAAAACAACAAACATAATATTACCATCCAAAAAGAACAGAACCCAAACTTAACATGTCCTCAATGTTCTCTACCAGAGCAAGATATTTATTTTTCAGAAGCTAAACATGGAAGTGGTGTGGTCCATATCTATGAGGGCATATTATTCACAAGATAATATCTTTGTCCAAAAGCCTAATTCTTTATTAGAAGTGATTTCTAATAAAAACTGAGAGTCAACACAGCTCTCGTGAAAAAAATTTGTGTTACAAAGAGTTGAATTCAATTCAAAAGAAACATTGCCCTCCATAAATGGATGAAATCACAGTCAAACAGGATGCATGGACGGCATTTTAATATCTTTAGCGTAACTGAAGATGAACAACAGTTTTTAAGAGTGAGGAAAAAACATTGAGAAAACTACTACCATGTTTCCCCAAAAATAAAACCCTGCCTTATATCTTTTTGAACCCTGAAATAAGCGCTTGGCCTTATTGCCATGCGCTCAAAAACCCCAATTGGGCTTATTATCAGGGGATGTCTTATTTTGGGGGAAACAGGGTAGTTTGTGTGGACAATCATGAAGTTTATGTGGACAATCATGAAGAGTCAGAAAACAATTATTTTTTTGAGGGGCCTTTGGCTATTTCTTTGTTTAGCTGCCACCTGTATTATTTTGCACTTTGACTGAAAGGTATATGGAGGATTTGTTACTCCTTAAAATACCTTGGCTTGATACTGAATTATTTTCTAATGAGGAGATTATGCACTGGAGAGGATTGCATTGGTCTAGTGCATGCAGTAAATTGTAATTCTAAGATTCTTAATTTTTCTTTAATTGATGCTATGCTCCGATTGAGCAGTGTGTGCCAGAATCTACTGTTCCAAAGTATGGATTTTCTGAACACGTTCCGTCCTTCCAGGCACCATAATGTTGGTACACCATAATGTCATGGCCTTTGGTCAGTAATGGAGATTTTGCAGTAATTCAGCAATAAACATAGGACTGTGAGCTCAGCCACTGGTTCTCTAGATCCATGCCTCTCCTGGCTTGTTAAAGCGGTATGGGGGGTGTTGCCTGAATGGGTTCTAGTATGATCAATTCTTTGAATGAGGAATTTTTTCCTTTATCTCTAAAGGAGGGTTTGGTTCACTCCTTCTTAAGAAGCCATCCGTGGGTCCCACCATATTAGACAATTTTCATCCAGTAATCTAACCTTTCCTTTTGGGGAATATGTGGTAAAGAAGGTGGTTGCATGACAGCTTCAGAGAACCAATGTCGCTTGACAGTAGCTAAAATGAAGAAATAGTGGCAATTTCAAGTTAAGAATAATTCAGAGCATAGATACTGGATGCATGAACTGTGAGATGAAAGCATTATTAGATGTCTTCAGGCAGGTTGGACAGCTTCTCCAATACGAATGCTTTAAGTTGGATTCTTATGCTGGTTAGAGATTTAGAATTTATGATTACGATGGATCCCTTTCTTACAGGTCTAGAATTTTAATATTGTGATTAATAATGCAAATTCAAGAAACCAACCATTCACGTTAGGTAATATGCATTTGGCTGTGTGGAAATGCACACATTACAATTGGTTTCATTCATTTAGAGTGAATGTGTTCTAAAAACAAAAGTCTGTTTTTAGAACACATAACATCAATAAATAGTTAGCCTGGCAACATATTGGAGCCCAAATAATGAGTTAATCATAAAGAAATATGATATGAAAAATACTTATTGAATGCTGATGCCTTCATATGTACAAGGAATATAAAAAATCAGACCCTATAGACTGTATTATAAACGTTACATGAAGTGCTCAAATTGGATATCATTTTCTTTTAAGTTCTTGCTTTTTCCTTTGAAAACTTTGAAAACTTCTACCGGTAAGTACAATAATATAATAATATAATACACCCTGTGTATTACAAGACAAAGAGTAAAAATCCAAATTTGTGGATAAGCAACGCAGATAATTGGCATCATATGTCAAAATATTTAATAGCAATATATTCAGCACTGTTTGCAACCTTCTGAGGTTTCTTGGTCAAGTTTCTTGGTCTGGATTATGTTACTATCATTGTGGCCAATTTTTTAAAAATATAAGTGGATGTGAATGCATTAATGTGAAAAATAACAGTAGTGATTGAGAATCATAGGAGGTAGGTAGAAAAAATAAAGTATTTACCCTGTTTTCCCCAAAATAAGACATCCCCTGATAATAAGCCCAATTGGACTTTTGAATGCATGGCAGTAAAGCCAACCGCTTATTTCAGGGTTCAAAAAAATATAAGACAGGGGCTTATTTTCGGGGAAACACAGTAGGACATGGGTGTCAAACTCGCAGCATCAAGTGCCGTCACATGACGTTTCGTGACATTTTCCCCATTTGCAGAGCTGGGGCGGGCATGGCTTGCACATGATGAATCTGGCCTGCGGGCCGCCAGTTTGACACCCCTGACTTAGAAAAAGGGCTGAATATGCTTGTTTTGTAAGCAGGTGGATGTTAAAATGTATATAAAGTAACTGCTTCCTGGTGACTATTGGCATTTCCTGAGAAAATTGCCTTCTGGGGGATTAAGACATTGAGCAGTAATGCACAGGTACACTAAATGTTAACACCAGTAGTGGGTTCCTACCAGTTCTGTCCAGTTCTTAGAACTGGTAGTAACAGCGGCAGGAGGCTCAGCCCACCGGTTCGGACCTCATCACCAATGCTCTGCGCACAAACGCGCTCCCATTGCAAACTGGTACAAAGGTAAGTAGAACCCACACCTGGTTAACATTTTGTGAATGTGTGTGTGTATTTCCATGCCTTTTCTTGTCAGAAGGTAATATCTTAGGTAAATACTTTTGTTTATTTTATTACTATATGGCTCTTTCTCGCATGAAGCACGGGGAATGTCCCAGAACAGTATACAAAAGCAAAAACCGTAAAACAATTCAATAAAATAATCTACAGTAAAAAAATTTTTAAAGTACGCTGTTTAGCTGTTTAAATATTTAAAACAAAACTCAATTAAAAGGCAGTTGCCTAGCTAAACAGGATCTTAAACTGTTCTTTGAAAACCGGACAGGATAGGAGCCAGCTGAACTTCTCCCAGAAGATTGACAAATAGACATATTTTCAGAGTGTAGTAGAAAAGTCATGGTCTGCTTAAAGGAAACAAGAACTGTGATCAATTTTGGCTTGCCAGTCTCCCGAGTTTCAATCCCAACCACTGAGCCTTAAAGACAATGCCTAGATTGTTTTCTTTTCATTACCCAAACTAGATAACATCATCAGTGCTGGAAGAGAGTGGGGTCTGCTCTTGTTTTATATTTTAGTGGCTTGCCCTATCAGTGTTAGGAGGAGTGGTCTTGGAGGTTTTTTGATTGGTCTGTTTACTGTTAGCTTATTCGATAGTTCCTTGATATTATTTACTTCTTGTTTATTGGTCTGATGTTAATTTTGGCATTAATCTCTGCTTATCTGGTGTTGATTACTGGTGTGTGTGTGTGGGTGTTTTGATTTGCCCCTAACCTTTTTTGGGCTTGTTGATTGTCTTTTTTGAATAGTATGTAGATAAAGTTTATGTCTATGTGCCCATTGATGGCCAATTTGTCAGAGTACCAGGCTTCTGTACCATTTTGGGACTTCGCTTAGTCTAGGATGGTCACAGTTCCCCAGACTATGTCAAAGTCTGTCCAGGTGTTGTGAAATTAAAGAGTTTGCATTAATTGTTTAATTTTATCAGCCTTGAAAGTTTGGAACAGGATGGGTCCTCAGCCTGAAGGGAAAGGGATGGAACTGCTGTGAAACCTGGCAGGTTATTGTTTTGAGGATGGGCTGCTTGGCCATGAGGAAAGTTCTTGGGCAGTAAGAGAGGTAACGAGGAGTCCCATTGTCCTTCCCTATCCATCACCTGAGACAAGTGCTTATTGTAGAGATGTAAGTACAGGTTGAACTAAATGTTTCTTTGGGGCTGGTTCCTACTGACAGATGGGCCCTTTTACATAATTTCTTTCCAATACTCATTCAACTGAGGCTATTGCTTAGCACATTGTAAGCCGCCCTGAGTCTTCGGAGAAGGGCGGCATATAAATCAAATAAATAAATAAATAAATAAACTATTAAATGGATTTTGAAACAGACCTTGACAAAAGTCGTCTCTATATTAGAGATCCAGAGATAGAATGGCGTGAACATGCTTGTGATGAAGGTAGGCTGTAATTGCACTTGGGACCTACTGACCAAATTAAGCTAAAATTTACTACACCCACAGAATAAAGTATGTGGCGTAGATACAACTGATGCTGGTAAATTTGTATCTCTGTCTGCTTCTCTTACAATATCAACAACAATCAATCTAACTAACAATCCCTACTCAATCACTCATGCCCTAGTCACTTCCCGTCTTGACTATTGCAACATGCTCTACATGGGGCTGCCTTTGAGCATCTGGAAGCTCCAATTGGTGCCAAGTGCACAGTTTTGTGCAGACCTCGGTGTGCACATGTATCATGTCTCCTGCAGGAGATGCATTGGTTGCCGATTCGCTTCCGGGGGGAATTAAAGGTGCTGGTTGTCACCTTTTAAGCCCTTCATGGCTTGGGACCAGGTTATCTGAGGGCCTGTCTCTTTCCGTTCACATCTACCTGACTCACCAGAGTGGGCGGGTAAGGAACTCTGCAGGTCCTATCCCCTAGGGAGGTACACCTGATGGAATCCAGAAGAAGGGCCTTCTCCATGGTGGCTCCCTCTCTCTGGAACATCATTCTCCCAGGGATTAGAATGGCCACTGGACTTTCTGGTTTTTCATTGAAGAATGTTTCGCTTCTCATCCAAGAAGCTTCTTCAGCTGTCCTTCTGAAGAAGAAGAAGAAGAAGAACCCTGTCAGTTGAAGAAGCTTCTTGGATGAGAAGTGAAACATCTTCAAAGAAAAATCTAGAAAATCCACTTGCCTCTTGAAAAAACACTTTTGGGACAACCATGACCTGGGTGACTGAGAAACTCCACAGACATTCACGGATTTTTATTCTTGCCACTTTTTGCAGAGTCCTGTAAGACAAACTCAAGATAAAATGGTTGGGTGCTGGTTTTTCACTTCAGGTCCAGTTTGTTTGAGTGCCAAAATCGATAGGAAAGGGTTTTGTAACGGTAAGTATATTCCCTTCACGCTATTACGTTTGGCTTCGGAATATGCTGTAAATGCTGTTATTTATGAATTTATACTAGAAATTGCTGGGTTCCTAGCAAAAACGGATTTCGAAAGAGAAATCTAGTAAGCCTATATACGTGTGACTAAATCAATATAATTTCCATTATAACAAGTATGAGCTTAAGGCCTACTGTCATAATGAATGCTTACATTTTAAAATGTGTTAGCTTAGAGAGAGGAACTAAAACAAGAGGGGGGAAAAATAGCCAGAGGGAGCTGTCCTAAAAATGCAAATCTTTTTCATCATAATAGATTAGTTTACAAAAGTGGCATTTTTTTTCCCATGTTGCTTATTGCAGAATTAGATTTTTTTTTTTCCTGGCTTGAATATTACCGACAATAACTACTACGTTCAAAAGCATACTTAAGAAAACACTGTTCTACAAAGGTGGAGGCTGTGACTGGTGTAGGTACAATATAATTTACTCAGTATTCCTGGGTTCTTTTCTTTGACTCTAGGTGAAGTTATACCAATTTATGCAGAAATAGAAAATTGTTCCTCGCGGCTAATTGTGCCGAAAGCTGCCATTTTCCAAATACAGACTTACGTAGTTAGAGGGAAAACAAAGACTTTTCGTCAAATGGTTGCCAACGTGCGAGGAAACCACGTTGCCTCAGGAAGCACAGATACCTGGAATGGCAAAACTCTGAAAATTCCACCTGTCACCCCTTCTATCCTCGACTGCTGTATTATAAGAGTGGAATATTCCTTGGCTGTGAGTATGGTTTTCACCCGGTTTTCAATCAGTCAGGATCCATAGATTGTAATGCAAGAGACAATCAATCTTGCTGATTTTGCCTAGCCTTAGAAACTAAGAAGAGTAGGGCTCCTGGGACTTTAGTAGGAGACCACAGAGTTATAGCATCATAGAACCAATCTGTTGAAAAGGGCCTTGGAGATCTTCTAGTCCAACCCTCACCTCAAGCAGGAGACCCTCTGCCATTCCAGACAAATGGTTTCCAATCTCTTCTTGAAAACATCCAGTGATGGAGCACCCAAAATCTCTGGAGCTGTTCCATTGGTTAATTGTTCTCATTGACAGGAAATTTCTTCTTACTTCTAGGTTGGTTATCCTCTGTCAAGCTTCCACTTGAGGGAGGGGTCAAAAGCATCATTAGTCTCAAGTCCCTTCATGCTCACAAATCCAGCCCTCCTTGAAATCCATTGATTCTTATCTACCACCAATTTGCCTTGACCCATTAGTAGTTCAGATTCTTCTAGAGAGCTTTAGCATACTTGCTAATATTCTCTACAAGGCGCCATGGTGGCGCAGTGGTTAGAATGCAGTATTGCAGGCCAATTCTGCCGATTTCCCGGAGTTCGATCCTGACGGACTCCAGGTTGACTCAGCCTTCCATCCTTCTGAGGTCAGTAAAAATAATCTTAAATGCTATTGCTATAGACCTTTGAAAAATCTTGATTTCCCATTGCTATAAGAATCTGAACTACTCATGGTCAAGGCAAATTGGCAGT
>JANHFK010007686.1:217434-227532 GCA_036250565.1 Sibynophis collaris | reverse complement strand
CACTGAACTACTCAAAATTTCCGCTACCGGTTCTCCAGAACCTGTCAGAACCTGTTGGATTTCACCCCTGCCTTAAAATATATATATTTTTTAAAAATCTTTGGGCAGGAAGGCTGTATTCCTCAATTGCTAGTGATGTACAGATACTTTATAGCAGTTAGTGGAGACTGACTTATTTCTAAGGCTGATTCTGTCCAACATTAGTCTCAACATTTCCTTTCCTTCCTCCAGGAACGTCATCACCAAACCGGCATCGTGATTCTGCTTATGACAGCACAGAACTTGAAGGGGAATGCAGTCTCAGTGACCTTCAACCCAGGGGCTTATCCCACACCAGCAGACCAAGCAGTACAGAATTCTACCCCAAACAGCCACGAACCCAGATCCCTTCTGCCTTGTCCCTGGCTCGTTTAAAAACAACGATGAAGAAACTTGAGAGGAGGTCCTCAGAACCAGACTTGCAGTCTTCCAAGAATTGCCGGAAAGGCTGTGTGAAACTTCCAAAACTTTCCAAAAGCGAGGATAATTTTATTCTGCAGAAGGAATTGGGACTGAAGGATAGAGAACTGAGAATGGGAATGCAGACAGTTGAAGAATTCCATCCTTCCGGTCGCTACAGGAACAAAAAGCCATCAGATCTCAGAATCAAAGCCAACTTCCCCGCAGAATTATCGAGCGATTCCTTACTCAGCACATCTTCTTCCAGTTCACTAGACAGTGCTTCCTCTATCTCGGACTCTTCTGTATTCACTAGTTCACCACTCTCATCACCTGCTATCTTCAAGAGCAATATCTTAACGCGGCCACAGTCTTTCTCTGCCAAAATTTCAAATGGAAGTGACAGAGCTGTCTCAGATCTCAAGAAGCACTCCATGTCGTTTTCTGTGGCAACCCGCAAGAAGCTGCTGGCCAAAACAGAAAGTCAAGGCAGGGGTGGCTTTCAAAAAGGCAGCTTGAAAAAGGGCTCCAGAAAAGAAAGACCACATTCCTGTCAAATTGTTCAAGCAACTCAGGAGACTGTTCCCAATCCAGAACCCACAGGCTGTCCACTGAGATCCCGTTTTATGTCAGCAGTTGAAGTGTTTCGACTTGTAGATCAAAATAAACCTAGAAGGCCTCCTTCCTACGAAGAGGCAACCAAACACTTTTCGGCTGTTAGATTTCCATCACACAACAATTTAAGAGCTCATCTTCTGAGGCCCACCAAGGTTCCTCAGGATCCTGCATCTCAATGCCCGAGGCTTAAGAAAGAGATCACAAACAAAGCAAACGAGAATCTTTTTAATGACAGATCCTCTTTGATCAATAACTCCCAGGACAAAACACCAGTTGTGGATTTTGTTATTGGAATACATTCACGGGCAAATTTGCCTTTGACCCCTCAAGTGTACCGTCTCAGGACCATGTCTGGGTCATATCAAAAGAACAAGCAAGAATATGTGACACTGCAGAACAATCAGATAACTTTTGAACACTTACAAAGTGCAAAAGAATCCTATGTTTAAACTTAATTTTCTCACTTCAGTACAAATGTATACATTCTATGCCAGGTATGGAAGCAAGACTTTTGCCAAACATTATTGCCTAAGCAGATATAAATCCAATTTTCCATAAAATTGTATTTTGTCTAGTATCTGGTGTCATGTGTTTTTCTCTTTGGCCCATTCTGTACAAAATAATTATGTCCTAATCTGGGTTTGGCTATTCCCGTGAATGTTAAAAGCACATTTCAAAATCTATACAATTGGTCCAGCAGCTTTATCCACTTTGTTCTTATAGCAAACCCCCGCATTAGTGGTTTCTCCTTTTTCTGAAAGTAGTCTAGACAAGGATCCAATATAAACAGAAACAGAGAAGCAGAAGATAAGGGGAAATGCTGTATAGATCTTGAGCCAATCTCTATCATATGACCAAGCAAACGTGTACTTTGCAACAGACTTGGCTCTGCTGCTTTGTCTGGTTTTGGATTTCTCAAGTGATACAGTTTCTTCCACCACCACTTCCTATTTGGAAAGGATTTCCAACTGAACTAAACCTCAGTGTTATGAAATGGTTCTTGCAGTAGAAACAGCGAGACTTTCTGTTTCATGATACTGTCTCTGAAAGTTCTAGTAATGTAAGTTTCCTTCTGGGACATATCACACTCGGACCAGGGTGAGCATGACAGAAATAGTCTGAATGTATAAGAAAGCCTTTCTAAATTATTTTACTCTTCCCCAACTTCATGCGCTTTGGATTGTGTTGAAATGGCAAATCTCAGATGTATAGTCTAGGACTTCAGAAATATGCCATTGTAATTCATCTGGAAAATGCTAAATTGAAGAAACCCTGACAGAACATTCATGCCGATCAACATTGTATAGCTTGACGTTTCCCCATAATTCCAGGAGCTGAACATAATATATGTTTATTATGATTCATCAAACTACTAGAAAAATTGCTCATTGCATAATGCCATAATGTGGTTTATTTGTCTGGCTTTGATGTACTGTGTGAACCCAGCCATTAACCAGAGATTATGTTTTAGTAGACTATCCAAATCCAGCACTATGGCTTATTCAAGAAAAAGCGATTAAAATAAATGCTTAGTATGCTATGTAATTCCAGCCACTGACACTCTTAATATTAAAGTTGCTTCATTTACGAATATTAACTCAAAGTTTACAGAAGAAGGCCAAGGCAGTTAATATCCCCTAAAATTTCACTTGGAATCACACTGTTACATGGCCAGCCTCTGTATTCAGGGATGTGTCTCTGTAAAGCAAAATAGAGATAAACTGAGGTATCTCTGTGATCTAACATCCCTGCATATATTTCCAGCAATGTGGTTATTTTGAAAAATCTAAAGTCAGTCTTTTCCGAACAATGTCTGCATTGATTCCTAGAAAATGATTCTATACTTGCTAGAATAGAGAATGAAAGCTAACAGAACATCACTTGCATGTTACAGAGGTTTTCCCAATAATGACAGAAATATTGGGAACAAAACAGGGCCTATCATGGACCTGCCTGAAGAAGGTTGGGTGACAGTAATGGGTCTGCAATCTCCTAAGCTCCTTATTTTCCTGATCCGTCCCACAAACAGCCATATAAATTATTTAGCCCTGACATTAATGTGATGGATACTGTTCCACCCTCACAACTCCATCCAGCAACTCCAGTCCTGCTTATGATGAACCATGAGGATTTTAGCTGGGGTGGCTGCTTGATCACAGACTCTGTGACCACCAGTTCATTTTACATGCATGCCTATGGACACAAAAGTGAATATTTTCAAAAGGAGCAAGAGGTATTGTTCTTCCTGTTCTTCTTCTTTTCAGTTGAAAGATATGAGCCAACTGGTAAGCACAGAGATAGCTTGCATAAAACTCTTGCACATCTTCCCACATTCCCAGTATCAACAGGGCCAGTGGTGGAAACCTCCTAAGGCCCTATATGTTCAATCGTCCTTGGTGGTTAAACAAAGGTGAATAGTTCTGCTATTGAACATCTCTCTCCAAAGACCAGCTATGTGTATGGACTTTATTGGAGTTCTTGAAGACATCAGACTGAGTAAGCCAGTAAGGTGCAATTGGCCCCCAACTGATGAGAAGCATTGGCCCCCAGAATCTGCATCCATGGAATCTGGCTGGCCTACTCGGAGGTTGAATTTGAACAGAATGCTAATCAAATCTGAGAATAGGTTATTTGGGGATGAGTGCTTTGTATGAACTTAGCTAATAATCAGGTGTTAGGTAGATCTGATATGGTTAGTTAATACAGTACGCTTGATTCTTTTCCCACGTACGGAACTGAAATATTACATGTATTTATTAACCAGGTTATGGAAAATACACACACACACACACACACAGAGTTTCATTTAAAAACATGTAGAAGAATTGGTATTGGAAGTCACATCTGTTTATGTTCCGTACAAAGGAAATCATTAACATGGAAACTAAAAATCAAAGTCAGATTGTTTTCTATTGCTGGTGGGTTTTTACCGAATTCACAATCAGCATTTACCTCTCAACAGGGACTTGATTTCTTAATCTTACTAAGATTAAAATCTAGATGTTCTTAATCTATGTTCCTAAAGTGTCAGAGAATAAGACGGTTTCTATTTACCAGGCCATTTCTATCCGCATCTTTTATGTAAGTTTCTAGGTTCATCAGCAGATATTTTCTTTGCCTGTTTTGTTGTGACTGTATGACAACCATTATATTTTAGGAAAATGACTCAGTGCTTCCATCTATTCACAGATCTCAAGACTTTCCCCATGTTTTTCTAAGGCTTAAGGTAAACAGTTAAAGTTGTAATGATATGACTCACAATTCCTATCAGGTTGGGTACCATCAATTCTGATTTTTTTTTTGTTTCTATGAATAAATTAAAGTTGTCACTCTACAACAATATGCTATTAGTTAAACCATTTTCTGATCAAAATAACACCAACTGAAAAAAAGGAGCAAGTAGATCAGGGATGTCAAACTCACGTCGTCACGGTAATGTCACATGACGTATTGGAATTTTTTTTCCCCTTCACTAAACCGGGTGTGGGAGTGGCCAGAGTGTGATGCATCTGGCCTACAGGCCGGGAGTTTGACAAGCCTTGAAGTAGATGAACAAAATCATGTATGGGAAACTTGCAACTTCATTCCATAAAAGAATTCTGTGGGTCATTCATATCATTGAAGTGTCTTTTAATTTTTCTTTCGGTCTAATTTCAGCAGCATAATTCAACCAGATGCAGGTCAATATTTGGGGGAAGATTTAGTAATGGCAAGATCCTGTTCATTACCATTACCATTTATTAAATTTCTATACCGCCCTTCTCCCTTCATGCATCTACCTCAGTCTCCCCAGTATATTTAGTGATGGATAGATCTAAATCAAATGTTCATAAATTGATTTCTATCTCCAATCTGTCCAGTTTTCAGATTCATCTGTAAATGGACTTGAACTTATGTCTTACCAGTTCTAGTCCAAAACATTAACCCTACACTTCATTCAATTCTGTCTTTATAAGTATGCAGGACCTTTCTTCTAAACTTAGAAAAAGGTATTCTGAATATGTACAGCAGTGGTGGGTTCCACTTACCTTTGCTAGCGGTTCTCAACAGGAGCGCTCGTGCATGGCACTTCTGTGCATGTGCAGAGCGTCTGTGATGACGTCCGGGCAGGTGGGCAGGGCTTCCCGCCACCACTACTACCAGTTCGCAGGATCTGGAGCAAACTGGTAGAAACCCACCACTGATGTATATAGTATATGCTACATGAAGAGTAGGCAACCTAGACCTTTCTAGTTATTTTGCACCAGAACTCTGAGTATCCCTGATTACAGTTATGAACAGTCTTAAGTTAACTAAGAGATCACTAGTTACACATTGGAATTCAAGCTCCATGAAGAGCATTTGCTATTTCAGAAATATTTTGAAATTAAGATGATGAGAAAAATGATACGCTGTAACTTTGGGGGAAAACTGTCCAAACTGATTATAAAAGCCCACATATGTAATACACACAGCTAGAACCCTACAGTCCAGAAATACCATTCAGATCAACATGTTGAATTCAAAGCCACTCTAAGCCCAGCACTATCTCTTAGCCTTCAGTGTCCCCGTAGCACTCTCTAGTCACAGGTTGTGTTGCTGAAGACACGGATGGCAGAAAGTCCTGTCTGAAGTCTTCAAGATGCAGCATCATAGCCAGTCCGCATCACAGCATGCAGAGCTCTTTCATCTGTTGTGCAAGGACACACATTTCAATGGACTGAAGGATCCACCATACTGTGGTACCACATGATCAAAAGTGGGCAGGGCTGGCACCCCACTTTAGAGAAGTGGGAGCCGGAAAGCATGGAAGTTGCCTTAAATTTCACCCTCTTCTGCCCTATTACTCCCCCCTCCCCATCAAAACTACAAACAGAAATTTGAAGCCCTACCCATTTTAGGATGCTTTTGCAGGCACACAAAAAGAGAAGGCTGGATACAGGCTGTGGTAAATATTTTTATCATTCTTGTGGTTGAGGGTTGAATGCTTTGAGGGATCTATTGTCAAGAGACACCACAGTATTGGTGACCAAGGCTGTAGCCGAAGATGAATAAGGATATCACTTTTCCTTTCTCCCACTCCTTTCCTTCAGTGGTGAAATCCAATTTTTTTTACTACCGGTTCTATGGGCGTGGCTTGGTAAGTGTAGTGTGGCTTGGTGGGCGCGGCGGGGGAAGGATATTGCAAAATCTCCATTCCCTCCCCATTTCAGGGGAAGTATACTGCAAAATCCCCATTCCCTCCCCACTCCTGGGGGAAGGACATTGCCAAATCCCCATTCCCACCGCACTCTGGGGCCAGCCAGAGGTCGCATTTGCCAGTTCTCTGAATTACTCAAAATTTCCACTACCGGTTCTCCAGAACCTGTCAGAACTTGCTGGATTTCACGCCTGGTTTCCTTCCTTTTCTTCTAACCCTGTTCTCTCTTTCTTTTTTTTCATAATCTTTAAACCTCATCTCCTCTATTTCTACTTCTTCTCCCTCATCAGCATTTTCTTTCCTGATCAGTAGATTTGAATAATTTACTTGCAAAAATCTTCTTCTCCAACTCATCCTTCTTTTATTTCATTGCCCATTTTAACTGCTGAATCTTTCTGGTCCTTTTTTTTTTTCTCCAAAGAACTGAACTGATTAATTGCAAAGGGATGTTTCTCCTATTTACTCTCTATTTCTATCATTATAGTTCAGTCTCTTCCACTCTCACTTGTGCTCTCTAAAAAGAGCTGTCTCCATTTTGGCTTATAGATTCCCCATCTCTAGTTTAAAAGAAATGTTATCTTAATAAAAATGACATCACTTTTACCTTCCCAGTTAAAATGGGAGCTTTCATTTCAAGTTTATCATTGATGCTGCTCAACTTTGCACATTTATGATTGTCTTGTTAATCATTTAGTCCTTATTTTTCTGCTTCTGTTTTGCAAATATAGTGACAGTTTTAATACGATATCTGCACTGTGGTTTGCTTCTCAGTATCTTGCAATCTAAAGCTGGTAGTTCAAGGCACATGACTATGACACCAACAAGGATAAAAGTGACATCTTGTGGTTAGATTCTCATAAGTAAACATAAAAAAATGTGGTATTTCTGACGTGTATCATCTATATGCAACCAGTAGCATAATCTCATTTTTTTTCCCTGTCCATTCTGCTTCACTGGTATGAAAATCAAAGCAGACGTTCATTAAAAACGACATTTGAAAATAATAACTAAAAAGGTTAAAAGCAGCAAATCTTTAAAATGAGTACTTTATGGTAAAAAATCAGGAATCTAAGTAGAATATCTGAAGGTTTTGGAAAAACAAAAAGGAAGGTGTAGAGGACAAGGATCATACTACTGCTATAACAACCACATCATCTTATGAGGTGCTGTGAATATTATCTGAGATTGTCCCCCTACCTAGGAAAAATTCTACCAAGTTTGGACACTTTCTCAATTGGCTCCCCTTCCATTATCAGGATTCAGTCCATGTCCAATTCTCTGCTATCCCTGAATGAAAGGTGATTTTCTATTCCTGGAAGCTTAGTTTAGATGCAATAATTCCTTGGTGCTTCACAACATGATATGAATTCCTCAAGCACTGCAACCTGACTAATTCAAGTGAAATCCTTTTGGAATAGACTATCTTCTGGCTCTTTTTATGCAGGAGAGCATATAATTGGGAACGTTCAAATAATTCCAGTGAACCAACCCTACTCCCTGAGGTCTGGGATCAGTTTACCTTGACAACTGTTGTTAGGGATGGAATTCCTCATCGCATAACAACAGTAGGCAGGGTGGATTGTTCCACAATGCCACTAAGTCTTTGTAATCTCTCTTGGAACCCATGGTAGCTTAGACCCAGCATGACCTCAGTGGTTCTCAATCAGGAGGATGCAAGAGCATCTACAGAAACCTACACTTACAGCAGCCATCCCCGAGTGGTACCCAATAGAAAGCGGTATCAAGAACACTACATAAACAATGTGCAGTGAGTAATGACACTTAATTTTACAGTCTTGGACTCAACATCTAGCCCAATTATGAATCTGACTCAGCCTAATCAAGCCTTCATCTCTATAATCTTTTTTCCCCCTGCCTTGCCAATTAGAGTTTTCCAACTCTAGCCCTGCACTCACATAAACATTAAATCTATCCTGTTAAACATACTCTTGGCTCTATATAAAATTATCAAGATCCTTTCCTTTCATTGGAATCCTTATTGCAGATAACAGCAGCACTATACACTGGATAATTTTCTATATTTCTTTCTATTATTGAGAAAAAAAACCTATGATTTGGGACAGTGCGTTGCAAACTGAAGAAAGGATAATCAGTTCTGTTGACCTAGCTATTATTCATGTTACATTTAACAAATGCATCTTATTGTGCATTACAGGTGAGCACCTCCTTGAAAGAGAATGTCAACCCTGAAGTTGGCTGAACTGTGACCATTTTCTTTTGTGTAATTTCTAGGGAGGTTTCCTTTCTCACTGCTTCAGGGCTGACACAGCCTGGAGTGAAGGGGCCAAGGAGTAGGTGTAGAGATTAGCTGGGGTGTTGTAACCTAAATAAAATTCTTTTCCCTGGAAATCAAGGATGCTCATGCAGGTATCCACCAGGTGGAGACTGAGGTCATCTAGCAACTGGGCTGTATGCTGATTGGACCATGTGACTGAGACTCGGTGGGGAGTGATAAAGTTTACTTTTATTTGGGTGTGTGTGTGAAACCGGCACCAACTTAGAGCTGGTTTTCCACCAGGAATATGCCAATTTGATACGTCCTAATAAAGAATGTTCTTTGAGGAACTTGCTTGCCTCGGAGTTCTTATTGAATTGGGATGTATTACTTGGAACCCTGACATAGAATGTGTCTGTGCCTTTTCTGCTGCTTATTTTTTTACCCCTACAGTCATAAACCTCACTGGCCAAAGTGTGCAAAGTTACTCACTTTAATAATTCTATTGAGTTGTGCCAGTAATATTTTTATTTAGAAGCACCCCATCACTAAAACCCAAAGTCCGATTCATTTCCATGGGAGATACCAAAGCTTGGTTTAGAGCAGCTGCTTCACAAAATCACTCTCCCATCTCTGTTTTTTCTGAAAATATCAGGTACTAGTAACCAGATGTGGAGAAAGTTGCCATCTGAGATCAGGAAGAGATACAGCCAAAGCAGGCAATCTAAAACTGAATGGATACAAAGCCCATCTACATTCTACATTGTTAAATATCTCCCATCTCATAAGAGCATTTAACTCTATCACACAGCCTGATAATATTTATGGGATCACATTTCTATATTTTTGTGTGTCTTTCATAAATCCCTTATTAGCAGTGTTTTTGAGACATTGATATATTTCCTTCTTAATTTTATGAATTACAGAGAAGAGTCAATTAACTATGGGAACCTCATGTACGATCGTAGAGTGGTTCGAGGAAATACATATGCTATGCAGATGTTATCCTGGGTAGGTTCCTTTTCTTATAAATATTTTTATCTCTTTTAATTATGGGAATGCTGGAATGTTATTGGTGAAATATGCTTATTTATGTAGGTGTAGTGGTACCTAATTCACATGTGCTGCTCATTGAGTGATGTTCATGCATAGATTTATCACTGAAGAAATGCATTTCCATCTTCAAATATCCAGTTTTCTTAGATACCTAGAAACAAATATCCAGAAACAAATAAATATCCATCTTTCTTACATACCAATAAACAAATAAAATTATAACCAGTAATCAACATGGGTTCGTCAAAAACAGATCATGCCAAACAAATCTTATTTTATTCTTTGACAAAGTGACTAAATTAGTAGCTCAGCAAAATGCTGTAAACATAGTATACTTAGATTTCAGTAAGACATTTGAGAAAGTAGATTACAACCTACTTCTTGGTGAGCTAGAAAAATATGGAATAGACAGCATCACCACCAGATGGAATTGTAACTGGCTGACAAACCATATTCAATGTGCAGGCCTCAATGGAACCTCATCCACATGGAGGGCAGGAAGTAGGGGGGTCCCTAAGGTTCAGGTTTGGGCCCAGTACTCTTCAATAGCTTCATAAATGATCTATAAAGG